>BHFT01025283.1:0-13072 GCA_004320025.1 Laticauda laticaudata | reverse complement strand
GAGTTCAAAATGTCCTCTTTAAATTTGCACAGTCACTTCCACCGTTTCATTTCTCCTTTCTGTTTTGGCTTCTTCTTGCTCCTTTATCCTTTTTCTCCACACAGTCCTTTTTATAAGTTCCACTTATAAATATTAGTTATCTTATTTCTTCCTTTTTTCATTATCACCGTTATCAGACAAATATTGCAATTATAAAGTTTCTTTTCTCAATCCTTTCCTTAAATCTTTCAAATGTCAATTGTTCTCCTTTCAAGTTTTTATTCTCAGCTGTTCTTCCGATCTCTCTGTCTCACTTGGACACCATCACTGTCACTTTCTCCTTCTCTTCCTTCCCACAATTCTCAAACATCAAACGCCAAAAAATATAGTTATACAACCCACTTTTCAACTCCCAAGATAAAAGTAAATACTGTTGTCTCACCCTTCAGCTCCTCCGTTTTCAGCACTCCATTAATCAGCATGAATTACTGCCGTTTCTTTAGTTAGTACTCCTTCTGATTTCTGCTACTTCGCTACACTGTTTGATTTGGAGTTTCAATTTTCAATTTCCCTTTGTAATATAAATCAGTATTCTGGAAATCTTCTTTAAGTTCACCTTTCCACTACTCAATTTGCTGTTCTCCACTCTTTCCTTCCTTCCTTCTTCTTTAAGCTGCTGGGCTGCCACGTCTTTGGTTCCGATCTGTACGATCTCCCTCTTCTGCTTCTGGTTTTCAGGGGGTTCACTTGTAATCTCCAGGATCGCGGCACCTCCCCGAGATCTCCAGGTCTTCCCCTTTTGTCTGTCTACCCCACAAGGTCTGACACGCTCCTGGAAGCCACCAAATAGTGGAAATCGGATCCTTTCAGAGCGGCGATCCACTCCTCAGCTCACATCAACGTAGTGCCCAGCTGGAAATCCTAATCAGTATAATTCTCATTTTCTCACTAGACTTTGAAATTAAGTCAGAAATAACAATAACTAATCTTATACATAGAGCCAGGTTATTTTGTGGCTCCATATTCCACTGTTTTTGAGATACCAGTACATGAGTATTGTATGTAATTTCTGGATTATGGCTGCCCATATCTATAGGAAACTCTTCATTGGAAACAATGTGAGCAAGCAAATAATACAATAACTTTCAATCCAATGTTCTCCCTCCTTTTCATTCTCTTTCATGTTATGTGCACACATTCGTGCACACATCATGAGTAAAGATTTCTCTTGCAACAAATCTAGCGTGAAAGAATAAAGTCATGGTAAGTTATAACAATTTTAGAAACAGCAACCAGGATACTGAGCAAAGTTTTAAACTATGCTTTCAGCATTTAATCAAAGGTGTTAGTAAATAGAGAAATGTCACTTCAAATATTTATCTTCTCCCAAAGCAGAAGAATTTTATTTAAGCTGGACTGAAAAGGAAGGCAATTTCAGATAAAGGAAAAAAGTAAATGCTAAACCAGCAGATGGAATAACATCAAAAATTGTTTAGCTTAAATAGAGAACCGGATGCTCATGCATTTAATGTGCCCAGAGACACCATAAATTTGGAATGGCATGGAGAAAAACAGAAAAAGATTAGCTTATGGCAGGGATGTCAATCGCGTCATCATGGTGTCATTACATGATGTATCACAATTTTTCCCCTTTGCTAAACATGGTGTAGGCATAGCTAGCACATGATGCATCCAGTCCACAAGTTTGACAGCCCTAGTCTATGGCATCATTTTTATTTTTAAGAATTTATCTTGGCTCCGTGTAAGTCCGCAAAACATTTTAAATAAATATACATGGTAGCTCCAACCCAGTGTTCTATCTAAAAAGTATGCCAAGCCATCTAGAAAAAGGAAAGAAAAACTAGATAGTAAGAATCATTTTCAAATGGGAACTAGAAAAGGTGTTGGGAAATAATAGTATCAGCTTTTGTTCTAATAATTTAATACCTTGTTGAATGCCAATAGCTCACACCAGCTATTGTGATCATTTTGTGAATATGGAAGCTTCTTCCGTACAGTCAGTTCAGATTCCCAAATAACCTGTTTCCACAGCTTAGGCTATGCAGAATTTCTAGCATTTGCTGTACATTTCTCTCTAATTTTGAAGATGTGGATCAAATATATTGTAGTGCCTGATTTATGGAACAACATCCTCAAGACATTTAGATAGTTTTTGCAAGGTATTAAAGACCTGACTGAATCCCCAGGCTTTTGGATTAGATGAGTAGATGAACTTTATTGCTACTGATATGTTTTTGGGAATGAGTGAGGTTATTGCTTACCCTTGGATGTCAGGGATTATAGTTGGGAGTTCTTCTGTATTTCAATCTTGGTAAGCTGCCTAGAGTCACTTGAGTGAAATGCATGACTATATAAAATAAAGAAACCAACAAACCAGGAATAAGTAAGTGTTCTTAAGTTCAGTATTTATAAACTAAAAGCAGTACATAACTAACATTGCTGTGTAGCAATTAATATCAACTTCATTTTTTAAAAAATTTCTACATTACAATAAATCCAGTTTCTACAACCACTCAAATACTGAATCGATGGTCCTCTAGTTATTAGTGCACATAACAGACACATAAACAGTATAACAAATCATGTTAGGGAGCGGAGAGAAGGTATTTGAACATGGAATCAATGCTGCCATTTTCTTCCTGCCCCGTCCAGGTAAGTGCATACAGTACAGAAACTGGGGAAAAAGTAATATGTCTTTCAATTTTGTGATTGTTGATTTCCTGTTCTCCTGCCAATTAAACTTTGAACTCTGTATTGTTTTTTTTATTTTGTTTAGTTAAAGTATGTTCCAGGAAAAAAACATTGAAATGCATTTTAACTGTTATAAAATTAGATGTACAGCAGACTAAAGTTTAGCTTAATGACGCACTTACATCTGAACCTTAATCACTGTTGGAAGCCTGCATTATGTTAAGCAAAGAAACTCTATAAGTGCCTGTCTATGCTATAAATATGTTATGGGCCTTGTTTTGTGAATCTTTATTAAAAGTAGTATATTTCACAAGAAATAAGAAAGGATTGTTAAAGCCGAATAGAACATTCAGTTCAGCTTCTGCTGAAACAGTGTATTATCTTCAATATTTGTATTTGTTTGTTTATTTAATCATATTTATATGACTGCCCAATTAACAGACAAGTGACTCTGGGCAGCATACAACAAAGCAGTCTTTATAATATATTTTCAAAAATGTTAGCAACATATTAATGTTATTAAAAAGATTAAATTTATAAAACTAAAAAATATATACAGCATATTGGGCAAAGACCATGTATTAATTATGCTGGAGCTATTTCAATAGTTTGTCAGGCCCCTGGAGTCCCCCAGTGCTGATGATTCAACCAAATCTTGAGATACTTCTGGAAGTTGAAAAGAATGAAGCCACTCTTTAGAGGGGAGGAAACATTCCATAAAATGGGGACCATAGCAGAAAAGTCCTGTTGCCTAGGACCCAACAAGTAAAGCTTCCTAGACAATGAGACCTGCAGCATGCCTTCTTTGCTAGATCTTACAGAATGGGAAGATGAAATCTGGGAGAAGAAGTCTCTCAAGTAACTTTAAATAGCTTTAAAGGTCAAAACAAGCATTGTAATTTGGGCCCATTAACAGTCCAGTAACCAGTACAGCTTGCAGAACTGAGGTGTAACATGTTTTCTTCTAGAACTACACATGACTGCCTGAACCACTACATTCTGTACCAGTTGAAGCTTTTGGAAATTCTTCAAGGGCAGCCCTGTGTAGATCACATTGCAATAATTCAATCAAGAAGTGACTGGAGTATGAATAACTATGAGTTGAGCCTCTCCATCTAGAACAGGCACAACTTTGAACAGTAAAGATTTAGCAATGACCTTTCTAGCCATGACAGCCACTTGCTACTTGAGCAGGAACTGCAAATCTAGGCAAACCCCCAAATTCCACATGGTTCAACTAAAGCCAGTTGTTCTCCATTGAGACCTTCACAGTCTCCAGGTTTCAGAATAAGACATCTATAGCATCACTTAATTTTCCATGGATAAAGATGAAACCTCATCCCATGATGAGGATGAGTTCATATAGAAGCCTCATGTGGATGTTGAATAGTAGAAGAGGGAGCATTCAGAGGTGGTATTCAGGTGGTTCACACTGGTTTGAGTGAACCGGTTGTTAACTTTTTGCCCAGTTCAAAGAACTGGCTAATCCCACCTCTAGCTGGCCCTGCCCACCCTGCCTCTCTCCTCCCAGAAGTCCCCTCATGCCCCATTTTGGCTTCCAGATTGGTTCAGGAGGCTGCCTAGGTCCAAAACTCCTGCTCTAGGGTGACTTGGGAATGGAGATTTTGCATGATGATTACTGTGGGGTGAGTTGGGAATAGCATTATGATTGCTCATAAGTAAGTAGGAACCAGTAAAAGAGGAATGGAAAAATCCCCATCTGCATTTTTCAGTCTTGACAAGTTTAAGTTGGACAAACTTCATGCTGTCTGGGGAATTCTGGGAATTGAAATCCATACACCTTAAATTTGCCAAAGTTGAGAAGCGTGGGTCTACACTACAGCTTAGAATTTTCCATTCCTGTTTTATATAGAGTTTGGTGCAATTAAATAAATCAGTTGTTCTTTCGTTAATAAATACTAATTAAAGCAATATGGACCATTACTTGACTTTTTGTGAGAAACTGAAATTAAAAGTTTATTTGGGCTTTGATGATTACATAAGGGATTATGGAAAAAATGCAAACAAATGTTAATCTTAGAGTAAGAGTTTGATTTTTTTTTAACTTATATCTGTACCAAAGAAAGTTGGAAATCATTCTTTTTCAGTTTTCCTTTTTTCCCTCTTTCTTTCTTACACTTTTGCTCTTTTTCTTTCCTGAGCCTTTTCTTTTTTCAAATCTGTTTTTTGTTTATTCCTTAACTTTGTATTTTTTATGTATGAAGGATCAAATACTCAGCCATTATAATTCTACATTCCTTATTTACAGAAATCATATCAAAATTTAGAATGAAATCCTCTGGGAGCCATCTCATAATACAGGCTCTGCATCCCTCTAACTAAAAAGTGTTTATCGCTAGAAGAGAATATTTATAGCTCAGGGTTGAACTGTGGGGTCCTTGGTGCTCTCTGTGCTTGATGGTTTTCTTGCAGCTGTTTCGTTACCAAACATTATCAGTCCTAGAAGGCAGTGGAGTTTGCTCTTATTTTCATATACTTGTGGTTTACCTTGTCAGTGCTTGGTGCCAGGTCTTTACAGCCTCAGGCAGAGAAGGGCTATTCTGCACCCCTCTCTCAAATGTTCTTTAAAATACAGAGTTTCCCAGCATTCCTTTAGAAACCTCCAACATGCAAAGTGTGGTTACTTATACTAAAATGAATCCTCTTTACCTGGAGCTTCAAAATTTGCTGCTAGCTAGGGAGATGTGTAGCTAAAACTCAGTCTACATTTAGTGTACATCTGATTTTCGGGATATTTCTTCATAACCAAACAAAAGTGTATATTCTGTGCAGTTCACATCCCTTGCCCACTGGATCTAGTTGTCACAAAGCAAAGCTGTAATTACATTCTGTAATTAACCCCTGCACCCCATTTTAGCTGGCAGAGTGTTGCAAGAGATTGAGTGCTGTCACGCCCCCTGGTCATGCCCACCCAGCCACACCCATCCAGCTGGTCATTAGAGCAGAGAACTGGTTGTTAAATTATTTGAATCCCACCACTGGGAGCATTGATCCTAGTGGCACCCATACAGTAGATGCCATAGGCAGGATCTCTCTCCCCCAATCACCACCAAATGGAATCAACATCAATGAAAGGAGGAAAACCAGCACACTCTAAGCCTGCCTACTCTAAAGCCTCTGACCCATTCAGAATGATGCCATGATTGATGGCATCAAAAGCCACCAGGTCATGTGGCTTTTGATGTCCTTTTTTATGAACTGAAGTTTTCACTCCAGTCTGCTGTTTAAGCAGGAGAAGAGGCTCGCTCCCATAGGCTGCCCAGTCTGACAGCTAACTATAAAAGGTTAGAAACCCTGTTAGATAGGGTCAGCTGTTGGCAGTTAGCTGAGCCAGACTTATTAGCTGCAGCTACAATCACTTGTTAGCCAATTGTTTAGAAATAAATGTTAGCGAAGGTTTTTTTCTTGTCACCTCCATTCTTCCACCACCCTACTTAATACTGGCAACAAAGATGGGATGGCAAACTGAGGCAGCAGAGCTTTTGTCACTAGCCTTACGTGAAGTAACTAACAAGAGAGCTGGTTGCTAACTATCCGAGAGCTGAAGTCACAGACAGCGGAAGACAGTTCTGCCATGCCAAAATCAACCCTGCAATTGCCAATCACAGGCTAGTGGAGAAATGGCAGCACCATCTTCTTTCGCCCCCTTCCATCCGGCGTCAAAAACATGGGATTCTTACATAAACTGTTTTGAATGCTTTATCGAAGCAAATGATGTCATAAGAATCTCCAGCTACCGAAAGAAGGCATACTTCCTGAGTTTCTCTGGCGCTGAAATCTTTGACACAGCAAGGGCCCTTCTGGCCCCCCAGATAGTCCAATATGTATCCTGGGATACCCTTCAAGACATACTGGGCAATCATTACATAGCCAAACCATCCCGAATCGCCCATCAGCACATTTTTCATCATAGGAACAAAGTGAATCTATTAGCCTCTACATGGCGGCGTTATGAAGGGCAGCCCTCCACTGTGTTTCAGAGACCTTGATGATGTGATCCTAGACCAATTAGGGTGCAGCACGAGGGACCTCCATCTTCAGCGATGATTACTCTTATTACTTACACTTAAGATGGCCATCGAATAAGCCCAAGCCACTGAGCTATCAAATCTATCTGTGGCAGAGATACTAGGCATGAGCAGCCCCTCTGCCATCAGAAGTACTACAGCCATATATCATGACAAGATTTATTCTGAAGAGGTGACCGAGGAAGACAATCGGATCAGTGCAAAGAAAAGACTGGGCAACAAAACGAAATGGCAAGAAAAAGTGGTTTGTGCTGGTTGTGGCAGAAATCACCATACGGTGGCATGCAGGTTCAAAAATGCCATCTGTCTGAAGTGTCAAAAGAAGGAGCACCTGGCCAGAGTCTGCCGGGCTGGTCAACCTTTTGCCTAACAGCTGCAGCAGAGAATACAGTGTTTTACCATAGCCAGAGGCCATAGCAGGGCAGAGAGATTAATTGGACGAGCCTGCCTGGTTGTGCCAAGATACACATCACCATCCTGATAGAGGGAGTGCTCTGCTATATAGGTCCTCCCTATCCATTGGATCCTCCCTGTCCATCGTCTCATGGAGCACCATCAAACTCCTGGTGCTCAAGATCGTGAAAAAACATCTACAAGACTGTCAGCTACACCTGCAAGACTGCCAAGGAAGCACAATCCCTGTTGTTGGAAAGACAAATTCAAGGTCAAATTTCAGAATTTTTAAGTGTGGCCCAGCTGATTATTGTTGACAGGTCCCTGCCTAGCCTATTGGGGTTGGACTGTTTGCTTCCCTAGGGCTAGGAATTAGTGGCATCAATGCTATCAGCAACCATGAAGTAGAGACCCTGGCCTGTGAATCTGCTGACATGTTTAGCAGAGACTTGGGCAAATACTCAGGTACACCAATTTCCTTTAATTTGGATCTGCAGGTCGCCCCCATCCACCTAAAACTGTGCTGCGTGCCATTCACCTTATGGCCAAAGATGGATGAGCAGCTCGGCAAGCTTATTGCACAAGGTGTCCTGTAACTAGTCAACCATGCCAGACTCCAATTGTGACTTCAATCAAACAAGATGGTTCTGTCTGTATATGTGCTGACTACAAGTGCACAATAAATAAAGTGTTGCAGAAAAATGCCTATCTGGTCCCTGTCATGCAACATCTGCTATATTCCCTGGGAGGAGAGACAGTCTTTGCAAAATTGGACCTAGCTAAAGGCTCTCAACAGCTTTCTGTAGACAACCTCACAGTGGAAGCACAGACCATTGTCACGCACAGAGGAGCCTTTAAGTGCCAGCGACTCAAGTTCAGGGTGAGTATAGCCCCCAGCATTTTTCAAAATCTTATGGAGCACCTGCTGCAGGGCATTCCAGGCATCATTCCATACTTTGATGTTGTCCTTATCTTGGCCGCCAACAAAAACCAAACTCTGAGATTGCCTGCAAGCAGTGCTCACTCGTTTCCAAAAAGTTGGCCTCAAGGTGAAACAAGACAAATGCAAGATTACGGTCGATCAGGTGGAGTTCCTGGACTACCTCATCGATGATGCCAGCCTACACCCTACAGAATCTAAGGTATGTGCTATTCAGGAAGCCCCTACACCAGCTGGACTGCAATCATTCTTGGGACTTTTAAACTTCTACAGCACATTCCTACCCCACAAGGCATCAGTAGCTGAGCCTCTTCATCGGCTACTAAGCAAATATGCACCGTGGTTATGGGGCCGGAAGGAAGCTGCTGCCTTCCTAGCTGTCAAAGCTCAATTAACTTCTGACAACATCCTCATACAATATAATGACGGCCTCCCCCTACTTCTCATTTGTGATGCCTCTCCTTTTGGTGTGGGTGCCTAATGGTCAAGAAGCACCAATCACTTTATTTTCCAGGACTCTATCACCAGCAGAATGCAATTGTAGCCAACTTGATAAACAGGTCCTGGCTGCTGTTGTCGAGGTTAAAAGGTTCTATGAATTCCTCTATGGCCATCATTTTCAACTAGTCACAGGCAATAAATCATTACTGGGCCTACTCTCCAGGGATCACCAAATGCCACAAGTATTGTCTCTCCACATGAACCACTGGACTTTGCTTTGAGCTGCTTATCCTCATGCACCACACTGGAAAAGACCTAAGCCATGTTGATGCCTTCAGTCTCTGCCTGCTACCCACCATGGTCAAAGGCCCAGGCCCAGCAGCATCGGTACTCCTAATTGACGACCTCCCACCACCTTTGACAGCTGTCAGAATCGCCCACCATTCTGCAAAGGATGAGGTAATAGCCCAGGTGCTGTACTGGGTATGGAGAGGATGGCCCAAGGGATCTGTCATTGTAGATTTCCTCCCCTTCCAAGCATGTCAGCATGAGCTTTCCGCTCAATGGCGTTGCCTCCTTTGGGGAAGTATGGTAATAGTCCCAAATAAGTTACAACAGTAAGTCTTAAGAGTCTTAAATGAGGGGCACCCAAGAATTGTAAGAATGAAGGTGCTAGCCCATAGTTGTGTGTGGTGGCCAGGGCTGGGCCAAGAAATTGTCAACTGGGTTGATAACTGGCAGCCCTGCCAAGCATCAAGGCCAGCATTCCCTTCTGCAGCACCAGAAGAGTGGGAAAATCCTAAGGCACCATGGTCCTGGGTCCATATAAATTTGGCAAGGCCATTTCATGGACAGACCTTCTTGGTGGTGGTGGACTTATATTCTAAAAAGCTGGAAATAGTCCTCATGCCAACCACCACCTCCGAGGCCGTAACCAAGGTGCTATGGAAACTTTGCAATCCATGGACTGCCAGACCTGCCAATGCCTGACAATGGGCCCCAATTCATATCATTTCAGTTTGAGTTATTCTTCGCAGGCCAGGGCATCAGGCATGCCTTGATTGCTTAGTTTCATCCAGCAACCAATGGGCAGATGGAGAGAATGGTATGATTGGCCAAAGAAATCTCAGCAAAAATGGGCCCGGGGAACTGACATATTGAAATAAGCTAAATATGGCTTCCGGCTTTGGGCTTCTTCAGCAACAGACCAAAAGCTCGTCTCTCTGAGGCTTCAATCCATGCTCGCCACTGGAGTGCCCCGAGCTGGCTCAGGGCTAAGCCAACCCGTACAGGTGGTGAAGAGGGGGGAGACTGCCTGCAGGGTTGAGGAGAGCCACATCTCTCCTCCCCAGCTGGCCATTACTCCCTTCTCGAAGGCAGTTGCAGTGGTGTCAGAAATGGCCACCACAAAGAAGAACTCGACTGGGAAAGAATGTCGGAGGAAGATAAGAGAGAGAAAGTTTTTTTGATCAGGTCAAACAGCAAAAGCAACAAATAAGGTACTCTGGAATTTAAACTTAACAACATGTGCCCAAAGAAGAAAGAAGAAAAAGCTCCAAAGAAGCTGCGAAGAGAGAGAGAGAAGGAAAGATTAGATTTTTCTTCCCTTCCTTTATACTAACAGCTAAAGAGACTTAGCAAGAAATTGACATTAATAAGCATCTAAGCTGGAAATAGAAAAAGTCAACGGGATAATAAAGATTCTGGACATTTAAAAGCCTTTTAAAAGCTGGAAAGGAGAAAAAAAGAATACAAGAGCAGGATCTGGAAAAATGGAGGAGACTGCCTGAATTAAGGAATGGAACTGTAATTAAAAGTTATAATTTTGATAAGATTCTTTAAGATTCTTTAAAATTTTGATAAGATTCCATTTTAATGGAAACTTGTAACCAATAATAGAGAACCCCAGGAGATAAAGTGGAAAAAAAGCTGATTAGTATTGGATATATGGATATTTGATTTATGGTTTTTCCAACTAGACTGACTAAAATTAACTGGGTGGTTGTTTAAAAGTTTTTAAAATGGTTTCACTCTTTGAAGAACTGAAAATGGAACTTAAAAAATGGAAAGAAGATGCACAAAAAGGGAGAAGTTCTTTTGGCTTCGTGTTTCAATTTTTAGAATTGAGATCTGGAACTATGAGAAGCAACAAGAAATGCTTGCAGAACAAGAAGAATGGGACAAAAAAAAGCCATCTTTTAATGATCAAATAATTTTAAGTGGGGGGGAGGAAAAAGGGGAAAGAGAGTGAAAGTTTAAGAACAAGAAAAAAACAGCCAAAAAGAAGGACAATTTGAAAGAAGTATAAATATTAGAAAGCACAGAAGAAGGGATTACAAATGAGAGAGTTAGAAGTAGAGAGACAAGGGGCAAAAAGGGGAGGGAGAAGAAGAGGGGGGAAGCAGAAAAAGAAGTGTAAAAGACAGAAACAAGAAATGGAGAACAGGGAAAAAATAAAGGATTGTAACCAATAAGCTTGTTTAGAGATAATGGTGAAAATTTAATTGTAAAAGCGATTCTGTAATGGCTCATAAGATAGCATTGTTACGTTACAATAGAAATAATTTAGAAAATATAATGATGGATAAAATATTATTGTAATGTAGTGGATGTTTGTTAATAAATAAATGAATTAAAAGATTGAGAGAATTAAAATGGAACATTTTTAATTATTATGATGATGATTTATAAAAATATAAGTAAGAAATATGGGAAAAAAGAATTAATCATGGAAAGTTTATAAGTTTCCCAAAGAAGTATGATATTCATTGAAAAGAAATGTTAAAGATGTTAAGATTTTAATGCATATTAATGATAGAAATTGAATTGGAATGGAATTACATATGTATATATTTTTTTTTCTTTTTAAGAATATAGTGTCTATTTTAAGAATGTACCAGCAGAATCGACTGGAAGTTATGTATTAAGGCTAGATCACACTGGCGACAGAGCAAAACATATGCAAAAAGGACATAGCGGACGAGCAAATTCGGAGGTGGCTCCATCCGTTTCATCCGCTCCAAAAAGTGGCAAAAATTTGCATAAACAGAATGGAAAAAGAAGGATGCAACCGTTCACTGCTCATTTCTATTTCTGTGTTACTAACGCTGTGTAGACGTCCTCCCTCTTTCCGTTTTCAGCTGCAGCGATGTGAGTTTGAGGGGATGGCCAGAGGATGCAGAGAGAATACAGTGGACGTTTAACGGATGATAAACGATAAATGTTTGTTGCTGTATGTCATGGTTACATTGTACCCCCAAACAGCAGAAGTCATCCCGTTCACAAAGTTTTTGCAGCTCAAAACTTCTTGAGCAGATGAAATCTCAGTGGACAGATGCGTCAAAAGATAGTAGCATTATGAAACACGTATGCAAGTACACAATGGATGCATAACGTTTTTCCAACGGATGGCAAGCTTTTTTAACGTTTTTACACCCTCTTTGCATCCGTTGGTGCAGTGTTACATGGCTTTATATATGAATGTTATAAATCTCAAAGCTATACATTGAAGCTTAATAAGAGTTTGAATGGACAAAATTCAAGGATTAAAGGTGTCATACTCTAATTGGTAACTACAGGGAAAAAATTTGTTTAATAAGAAAAGATAATATGAATGTAACAGGACAGACAAAAGTATAAATATAATTATTTGAATTGAGATGAGATAATCAAAACAAAATTGAGAAAATTAAAAGAAGGGAAAAACTATGTAGAAAATATAAAATGGTAATGATATGGAATAGAATATAAAAATGAGCTTGAAATTGAGTTTTGTGTCTGTATGAAGAAGCGATAATTTGTATATCCTGAAGTGAGAGTTGTTTTGCATGCACTATTCAATGTTATTTTAATAACCAAACAGCAGTTATTTTTTCAGAATTTTGCATCAGAATAGATATTTGTATATCAAAAATGAAACTGTATGCATTGTACTTAACAGATATATTTGAGAAATGGAAAGATTCATTTTCCCTGTGTTTTAATGCTTCTCCACAAAGATGAAAAAATATTATTCTTTTAACCTCTGCCAAAAACTATAAAACTCTCTGCCTGCTTTGTAAATATATTTCTTAAAAATATGCCCTTAATAAATTTACTTTTAGATTCCTAAAAACTTCAATCATAAATAAAAGAGAAAGTGCAGAAAATAAAATAAACATAAATGTATTCAACATCTGCATATAGATAATTAAAGCCATGAGATTTAATTAAAAACAACAGAATAGCTGATGTTTTCAAGAATAAAGGATCCTGCTTTAAGTAAGATATGTGTGGAATATTTATGGGGATTTTAAGAAATAAATAATGACAAATGAGCTAGTTTTATTGCGAATATACAGGAAATTTCAGATGGTTCAATAAGAATGGTCAGAAATTATTTTCAGTGTGTTGTGAATGATATTATGATCAACTAAATTTACTGTGGTTTCAGAAGAATAGAAAAGAATAGAATAGAATAGAACAGAACAGAACAGAACAGAACTTGAGGCTGTCGCATAACACTGATGAGATTGTGCCATGTATGTTGAGTGGTCCTACAATGAATAGGGCATTAATA
>BHFT01025279.1:0-26778 GCA_004320025.1 Laticauda laticaudata | reverse complement strand
TGCTCTATCGCATTGAGCATCTGCTCCATGACAGATTTCATTCCGTGCAAGAAGTTTTTGAGCTGCACAAAACTTTTGAGATGTATGAACTTTCCCCGCGCGTACGATTGTCATCCACGACATATACAGGCAACAAACGTTCTATGTCCGTTATCATCTATGAAACACGTATGCAATGAGTACACAATGGATGCATCGCGTTTTCCAACGGATGGCAAGCTTTTTTGTCCGTTTTCCATCCTCTTTGCATCCTTTGGTGCAGTGGGACGTGGGCTTTACCAAACTCTTCAATTTCTTTTATTAAAGCAGTCACGGTTTCATCTGGTTCCTCTAGAAAAAATGCTATATCATCAGAAATGCTTGTATTTTATACTCTTCTTTTCTGATTGTAACTCCCTCAATCTCTTTTTTTCTTCTAATGTTTGTTAACAGTATTTCTGAAGAGAGGATAAAGAGTAGGGGTGACAGTGAGCATCCTTCTCTCACTCCTTTATTTATATTGAATTTTTCTGTTCTATCCTCATTAAGTAGCACACTGTCTGTCTGAGCTGAATAAATTGTCGATGTCATCCTAATAAGATTGATCCCAAAGTCCATGGCTTTTAGTTGTTCTTTTAAAAAGCTGCCAGTTTACATTATCAAATACATTTTGTGTGTCCAAAAACACCAGTGCTGCTTGTTTTTCAGGGTAAGCCTCATAGTATTCTAAGACATTTATTACTGTTCGGGTATTGTTTTTAATTTGCCTGTTTGGTAAAAATCAGTTTTGGTCAGTGTGTATAATTTTGTTCAGTATTCTCTTGAACCTTTCTGCACCTCTATAATTTTCTGGTTTGGTTCTTCCACCCAACAGGACAGACACAGACTTCAGAGGATAATTCGGAGTGCAGAAAAAACAATTACTACCCATCCTGCCTTCCGTTGAGGACCTGTATACTGCACGAGTCAAAAAGAGGGCTGTGAAATACAGACCCCTCATATCCTGGACATAAACTGTTTCAACTCCTTCCCTCAAAATGACGCTATAGAGTACTGCACACCAGAACAACTAGACACAAGACAGTTTTTTTCCCCAAAGCCATCACTCTGCTAATCAAATAATTCCCTCAATACTGTTGAACTATTACAAAGTATGCAATACTGTTACTGTTAATCTTCTCATCACTCCTTATCACCCATCCCCTCCCACTTGTGACTGTATGACTGTAACTTTGTATTTTGTATCCTTATGATTTGTATCCTTACTGACTGTTTCCTAGTATGATTTGATTGTTTATTGTACCCTATGACTATCATTAAGTGTTATACCTATAGTTGTTGACACTTGATGAATGTATCTTTTCTTTTATGTATACAGAGAGTATTTTTACCTAAACAAATTCCTTGTGTGTCACACTTGGCCAATAAAGAATTCTATTCTATTCAGTCTTATGTATTTTGTAATCAACATTCAGCAGTGATATGACCCTATAGTTTTGAATTCGTTGGTGGTCTGTATCCCCTTTTGGAATTAAGGTAATGTATGTTTCCTCCCATGATTTTGGAAATTTCGCTGTCACCAGGGCTTTGTTGTATACTTCTAACATTTGTGTTTCTAATAGTTCTTGCAGTGTTTTATATAATTCCCCCGGGAGCCCAGCTGGTCCTGGTGTCTTGTTATTTTTCTGTTTCTGGATAGCCTCATTTAGTTCCATTAGTGTTATTTGCTTGTTCATCATTTCTTTATTTTCTTCTGAAATTGTAGCTAAACGTTTCCTTTTAAAATATTGTTGGATGCTTTCTTCTGTTATATCTTCCCACCTATATAACTCCTCAAAGAAGGTTTTGACAATTTTTTTTTCTGTCTGGTGTTGTAATATGCCATCATCATCTTTCAATTGCTATATCGATAGCGTCTCTCTTTCTTTTTTTTAACTTGTGCGATAATCATCTTCCCCATTTATTTGTGTGTTCAGAATAATTTTGTTTCATCCTTTTCATATTTTGTACCTATTCTTCTTGCATCAACATGTTCAATTTATGTCTGACCATAAGTCTTTTTTCATTTATTGACTTATTTTGTGGTTCTTTTTATAATGCTATTTCCAGATTTTTAAGCATAATTTGCAATCTAGTTTGTTTTCCTTTTTTTCTTTATTTCTGTGTGCTGTGTATGATATTGTTAAGCCTCTTATATATGTCTTTGTAGTGTCCCATAGATTCTGAATGGATGTTTGTTGTTTTCTATTTTCTGTTAAAAAGATCTCTAATTCCTTTTTCATCATTTTGGCATATTCTTTTTCTTTCAGGATTCCTTGGTTTAACATCCATCTCTTTTTACTATTTTGTCCTTTCCAACTTATTTTAATAGGGTTATAATGTGCCCATATGTCTCATGAGATAGTCTACATACTGATAGAACTTGGGGAGGACAGTCTTTAATTGGCTTGATTGAAATCACCTGCAGCCACCAGCACTCCATCTGGGTAGGCCTGTTGCTGTTTGCTAATAGCAGTTAATAGATGATTCATAGCTGTAGTCGTATTAGCATGAGGAGGTATATATATTGCAGTTATTATTACAATACTTAACTCACAACGGAAATAAATGGGATGGCATTTCACTGCCAAACAACTCCCAATAAGGAGAACAGTGAGTGTCCATTATTTAAATGTTTGTGCTCCAGCTGTTATTTAGGTAAACACAAAGCCCCCTTTCTCTATTTTTCTCACAGCCAATGCTTCTATCAACCCAATATATTAAGTGCCATTGTAATTTGATAGCCTCTCCTGGAATGGTAGGGTCAAGCCATGTCTCTGTAAAGACCATAACACAGCAGTCCCAAATGTTTTTTTCTGCAGAGAGATAGTAAGTTCCAGCCCCTCAA
The DNA here is from genome assembly GCA_004320025.1 of Laticauda laticaudata. Taxonomy (NCBI): domain Eukaryota; kingdom Metazoa; phylum Chordata; class Lepidosauria; order Squamata; family Elapidae; genus Laticauda; species Laticauda laticaudata. The sequence goes on along the minus strand of BHFT01025279.1, from coordinate 23,912 downwards.
TCTTGTTAAAGAGAGATCTAACATTTGAAACAAAAAGACTTGGCAATGCAGGCTTGTGAGGAAAATTACCTAAACTTTACATGTAGTCCAGTTCTACAGTCTCGTTTCTGCCTATGTTTTGTTTGTCTCCTCCATTTCCTTTGCTCTCTAGCAGAGTAAACCACAATGTCAGTCTAACCAGCTCAGGTGGAATGTTGTAACTTGAGGCACCTGGTTCAAAAATACCAATTATAGTACCCTCCACTACCAACAATTTAATAAGCTTAAATACAAGTGAAGTTATTTTTAATAATTGACAAGCATATTATAGGAGGCAAAACTTGGGAAAGAAAATATTTTAGAAGTTTCACAGCTAGTTTGACTCGACAGCAGTATATACTGCATTATGATATTTCCATAAGGAAGCTAATAAGATAGGTAATCATAAAAATCAGTTTCTCCTCATTGTCCTCGTACAATGAGAAACATAGAGATTTTTGCCCAAATGCCAAGTTCTGTGTTAAATTAAGACAAATTGGTACAGATGTTAGAACTGGATGCCTATCACAACTGCCTGAAGTTCTATGATTCAGAATTTAGGGCACTGAAGATATGTTGCAAAAATCAATACATTTGTCTCCAGATTTTCTTTTAGTAGCCAAAGGGCTCTACCTTCTTTTTTTTCCTCATTCAATTTTTTCCTCATTCAGTTCAACGAAGGCTATAGGTGGAAAGCAATTTCTAGGTTGGTTAGCCTTACTAAACATACTAAACTTAAATATGTAGATTGTTTGAGTGATTTTCCTCTGAAAAGCAAGAAATGATGTCAACTTGGACAGCTCAATTTTTAAGAAACTCAAAAAGAATTTTGGAGAGTTTTGTGGAATAGAAGTTTTTCTAGAGAAGGGAGTCACTAACAGGTCCAGCTTTTAATCAATCTGTGGTTCACTAGACTGCTCTAATCACAGTGGGTTTTTGGGGGGTGGGGTGGGCTTGAAGGGGTGCTGAAATAATTGTTATAGGCTTTTGTAACTGTCCTCTTGTGGATTAAACTTCAGATTACATTGAGAATTGGTGCTTGTTCATTCATTCTGCCTTGATTATTTAAATATCATTTTATGTATCATAGTTGCTTACTCTGTTAATTTGCTTTCCAAAACTTTGTAGATTTCCAAAGACAGATAAAGCCACTTTTATTTTCAATCACTCTATATTGGATTGAGTGATCTGGCACTTTTTGATGAAGTTTTTCCATTTTGTTGGAAGATATTGTATGGACGATCTGTTTCTTTTTTCTGATGTTCAGGGTTGCTGCAATGTGCTTGTCCTCATCTAAGTAGTGTTCTTGCACAGTTTTCTTGAGGAAAGTTGGGTAATTACTTTGGTAATGGAATCCTTGGTGGATATTTTGATGTGGATATTTTTATAATAGATATGTGTTTCTAATTTACCATCACTTCCTCTGCTGATGAGGATATCCATGAAAAGTAGCATGTTGTTGTTTTCTTATCTTGTGAATTTTATTCCTTTGAAGACATTGATAATTTTGTGTGTGTTCTCCAGTTTGTATATTTTTTATTATGACAAAGATGTCATCTATGTACTGAAGCCATACAGTAGGTTGTATGTGTGGGAGTGTTAAGCACTGTATTACAGTCTCTGCTATAAGTTTTGAAAGCAGTGCTCCCATGCCTTTGATTTATTAATACTTTTGATTTGTTCATATATTTGTCATAGAAATATATAGTTAGGCAAAGGTTGATGATGTCCATGATTCTTGGTATTTCAATCTTGGTGTATTTGATTAGGTTGGGTATGCTGTGTAGCACTGTTCTAATGAATTCTTTGGCTAATTCTAGGTCTATGAAAATAAAGAGTATTGAGGTCTAAAATGAGACAATCATTTCTTATGTATGTATATGTTTCTAAACTGCCCATTTCCCTCAAGGAGGAGTTCTGGGCAGTGTACAGGATAACTGACATATAAAACCAACATCAGAATATTAACATTAAAGATTTTTTAAAAATTAAAATCATGAGATTATACTGTAAAATTTCAAAGAAATAAAAAATTCCAAGATGGCCATTTAATATTAATTAATAAAGGCAGAGGGAGGGCTGTCATGGTCTCATGGTCCCAGATAGCTCCCTAATTGCATGGTTCTTTGTGCCTTCACAAAAAGGCCACAGAATCCTTTATGGAAGGCTATTGTCACATGTTTGATATTGATGGAATATTTGCTACACTCTGTGAGGTGTCCAAGCTTTTTTGTCAATTCTTTAATAATATTGTATTTTGGGATCTCTGGTAATTAATGATACAGTTGGACGGAGATGGTATATCTGGTTTGTGTTTTGGGCCCCCCATAAAAGTATGAGAAGATGGGTCCACTGATTTTCTTTTCTTTTTTTCTTTTGAATAAACTTTATTAGTCTTTTATATCTTTAAACCCCCCCCCAAAAAAATTATGACATTAATAGTATGTGACATCTATCTCATATACTTCTATTTTGTGCTTATTTACAAATATATACAGTTCATGCGAATATAAACCTCTAATGTATAAAATGCTTATCATTAATTCTTTTCATCATCCATTTGTCCTAATTCAATCCAATCATACAATTTTCCCTAAATTCTATTATATTCAGACTCCTCTTTCTCTTGTAACATCAAGGTTAATTTATCCATCTCGGCACACGCCATTATTTTTTGAATAATCAATTGATCTATTGGTATAGAGTTCTGTTCCCAACATTGAGCATAAGCAATTCTAGCAGCAGTTAAAATATGTAATATTATATATTTTGTATCTTTCCCATGTTTCTTTTTAATCATCTCTAATTTGTTCCTTGAGGATCTCTTGTAACCATTTTTGAATTTTAAGCCTTTCTGGGCTTCTAAAAAAGACCACCACATATGATGAAAAATACTCCTTTTCTTCTTGCATTTCCAACATGCTGGGTTCATGTTAGGATATATCTTTGTCAATCTTGCAGGAGGCAAGTGCCATCTATAAAACATCTTATAGATGTTCTTTTTATATGAGGCTGATTTTGTTAGTTTATAATTTAAATTCCAAATATTCTCCCACTCTATCAAATTTATATTATGTCCAATATTTTGAGCCCAAGTTATCATACATCTCCTAACCACCTCTTCTTCCAATTCTATGTCTAATAGGTATTTGTAGATTTTTGTCATTTTTTTTAAGCTGGGCCTGTTAAAATTTTATCCAAATGTTTAATTCTGAATATATTCCATAATCTTCTTTGGTTTTTTGTTTTTTTTTGTACCTATTTTGTAACTGCAGGAACACCCACCAATTAATATATATCCCTTGTTTTTGGAGGTCTTGGATCAAGTGCCTATGAAAGTTGTTGAGGTAATTCCCCGTAAGGAGAATGAGCGCATACAAGGAGACGTATTTGAGAACAGTGTTTGAATAATGCACACACAGCACACAGATATACTGTACAATAAATGTAGGTTTTTACTGCCAGAAATGTTTAAGCAAAGTTCAAAACAAGCAGTCCAAAGTCATTCACTTGTAAATCAGTCAGTTTTCAATCCAGGGATAATCCAATAACAAAGTCCAGCGACAAAAAACAGTTCAGTATCAGACTTACATCAAATCCATGAATATCAGTCAATTAGAAAGAATGGCAAAACTCTCCAAAGAAGGAAAAAGAAACTCACTGAGACTTCTTCTGAGACTAAGACTAAAACTAAACAACCCAGGTTTCTGGGTCCATTTTATGGCCATTTGAGAAACCACACCCAACTACAGTTTTTGCGTTTTGTTAAAGATACAGTTTTGAAATGTCTATCCTGGTTTATATATTGTCCAACCCAAATAACTATTAGGTGGTTTACATTCTTAACAAAAGTATTGTTGTTTTTTCGTTCCTGTTTCCCACAAAAAGGCATGCCATCCTCTTTGCAGGTCGTGGCCCTCTAAGCTTAATATTCACTTATTAGTTAGATTGACCCATTCTTTATCCAGATTAACATTGTTGCATTATAATATAACTCCCAGTTTGGAAGTCCAAGTCCCCCTCTGCTTTTAATATCTTATAACACCTTTATTTTTATTCTATTTTTGCCTAACCAAATAATTTTTGCCATAATTTTATTAATCTCACTAAAAAATTCTCTAATTTGATGGGAATGGTCTGGAATAAATACAGAAATTTGGGTAATATGGATATTTTAATAGCTGCTATTCTTCCTAACAATGATAGTTGTAATTTAGACCATAAGTCTAAATATTTCTTTGTTTGTTGTATGAGTTTATTGTACTTATTCTCTTTTATTGTTATACATTGTGCCATCAGCCATGTACTAAATATTTAATTTTATTTGTTATTTGTAGTCCCCTTACCTTTTCTAATTCTATTTTTTGTAATTCCATTAAGTTTTTAGTTAAAAGTTTTGTTCTCTGTCTATTGATTTAAGATCTGCTACTTCCCCATATCTTTCAAATTCTCTGATTATCTCCTCCCCTGTCTCTATCAGATCCTCAATAAAGAACGCCATATTTTCTGCAAAGGCTTGCAGTTTGTATTCTTCCTTTTTGACTTTGGTTCCTTTTATTCTGTCTAATTCACCTTAGTAAGGTCTCTAGTGACAAGATAAAAAGCAGAGGTGACAGAGGACAACCTTGTCTTACTCCTTTCCTAATTTCAAAATTCTGGGTTTTTTCACCATTTATCACAATACTTGCCTTTTGGGTGGAGTATATTGTTTTTATTATATTCTTGAATTTGGTTCCTAGATTCATATTATAAATTTGCTGTATCATAAATTTCCAATTTAGATTGTTGAATGCCTTCTGGGCATCCAGAAAGACCAGGACCACTTGTTTCTCTGGGTGAGCTTCATAATATTCCAAAATGTCTACTACTATCCTTAAGTTATTCTTAATATATCTACAAGGCAGAAATCTGTTTTGGCTGAATGGATATAATGATTCAATAATCTCTTCAATGTATTGCTATTATGGTCACAAATATTTTATAATCGGCATTCAATAAAGATATAGGCCTATAATTTTGAATTAGTCTATTATCCATGTCCTCCTTTGGGATTAATGAGATATATGTTTCCCTCCATGACTCTGGCATCTTGGATTCAAATTTATCCAAACATCTATCAAATTAAGTTCTCTGATCATATCGAGACATGCTTTTAGTAATTATCTTCCTTTTTCCTTCTCACCTCTATAATCCTTTTTATGGTCTTCTATTGCATTATAGTTGCCTATAATACACATATTTTTTGCTTTAGTTCATAATTTTATTGTGCAACTTGTTGATTTTCATTGGGTGCGTAAACTACTACCGTGTTTCTCACAAAATAAGGCCAGGCCTTATTATTTTTTTACCACCCCAAAAAACAGCTAGGCCATCTTTTTGGGGGGGTTACTTAATTTCCCCCCCTTGCATCCTTGGGTAGGCAGGCAACGATGGCTTGGATGTTGACCTTGGTATTGGTGGGGCACTTCATATTGGGAGACCTTCCGCCATCATTGCTTTCCCTTCTTCCCATGCTACCGCAGCTTTTAGAGCAATGCCACAGCATTTGGCACAGCCCCGCAGCACTTGGAGCACCTGTGGCTTGCTTTCCTGGCTCTGCCCAGCCTGCTCGGCTCCAGTGTGGCCCTGGCAGGATGAGTGGGGGGCCCAGTGGTGAGGTGCTCGCTGCCTTGGTGAGAGCTCTGCTGCCGGACAGGAAAGCCCGCCTGTCAGTTGCGCTGGGTGCCCCAGGCTAAGCTCTTCGCACTCTGCCTAGCACCAGGCAAAGACGGTGGCTGGGCACTTCTCCCAGGGTGCGCCACTGTTGTGCTGTGGCCCCGGGAGATTCACCTCCCCATTTGAGGTTGGGCTGCCCTCTCAGGCAGGGAAGGCTTCATCATACCGGTAGTAGGGCATCATTTTTAAAAGAATGGGATTTACCTTTGAATGATGCCCAGGAAGGCGGTGACAGGAGCACCTGAAGCTGAGTGTGTCCACCAGGCTCCGGTTGCAGGGAGGAGCCCTGGCTGGCTGTGCATGGCTGTGCCAAATGCCGTGGCATTTCTCTAAACGCCATGGCAGCATGGGAGAAGGGAAAGCAATGGTGGTGGAAAGTCTCTCATACGAAGTACCCCACCAACACTGAGGTCAATGCAGGCAGCTCCATATCCAGGTATGCAGCAAAAGTACTTCCTAATGGCAAACCCCCTCCCTGCCATTCCCCCCCATTTTGCATGTTTAATGTAGGCCTTAATTTGGGAGGAGGAGCTTAATTTCATTTTATGCCTGTAAAACATGCTGGCACTTCCTATTGGGGGAGGCCATATTGTTGGATAAACATGGTACTAATAGTACCAATTTGGAGGGTATTACCACTTCCATCATCAAAATTCTTCCATTGGGATCTGCAAAGATTAATTTTGTTTTTATTTCCTCTTTGATATATATAGCTATTCCTCCCCCCCCCCCATCCTTGCTAAATTTTGGCTCTGTACATTTTGCTCTGAATGTAGGGAACATATGCATATAACGCGATCTATTAATAATCATCACATTGTCTTATTTGAACTTACTGTTGAGAAATATTGTGTGGAAAGAAACATTGGTTTCTCCGTTTTAGATTAATATTGTTTAATAATTTTTGTTATATTCCTTTTCCTCTTTATGGCTGCATTTTAAACCATTTATTTCTGATGTTTTCACTACTTTCTCCCATCTCTTAATTGTATTTGGCTTTGTTGTCTCTGCCCTTATCTCTCCTTTGTGTTCTATTCTATTGGCTTGTAATGTGCTCTTGTTCCTGTTGTTGTTTGTCTGGTCCCTTCACATTCTCTGATCTCTTTCCTTTACTTCTCTTGTTGTTGTTGTTTCTATTCCCCTGGCTATTGGATTTACGTTCCTCCTTGTCTCTTGGTCCTCTGGTCTAACTAGTGATCATAAAAATCTTGTGCTTTCTTCTAGAGTGTTGATCTTTTATCTTCTTGTATTCCCGTGGTAGAACGCATCCCCTCTGGGACCAGCCACCTGAAGAGGATGTCCCCTAGTCCCATGGGTAGCCAAAAATCTGTTAATCCCCATCTCTGCTCCCTCACCTCCTCAGGACTGCTTTACTGTCAGGATCTCTTTCCGCCTCTCCTGTATCCTATATATTAATGTCCTGGACCTTTCTCCCTTGTAACCTTATAATGAGAACTTCTTCTTCAGGCATTTATATCGTCTACATAGATTGTGCATCACGTCTATATAACAATCACTCACGATTTTATTCATATTTTTCATTCTTATCTAGGCGATAGTGTTTCTGGCTAAGTATATAGCCATCACCAGTTCCTCAGGTTTTCCTTCCTTGGTTCCATGATAATTCTGGAACCTTAAGCCCTGTCACACTGCCACGAGTCAAAAAGGACACAGCGATGAGCAACAATGTTCATCCGTTGTTATTCGCTCCTCCAAAAAGGAGGCAAAATTCTGCAATAATAGGAAGAGCGATAACTACGGCGACGGGGAGCGACGCAGGCGCGTAAGCAAAGCGAGATGCGGAAACTCGGATAGCCACAGTGGACCTAGAGAGAATGGACATGGGAAGACAGGATGGCGCAAGCGCAGGCTTCTTGGGGGGCTCAGCAAAAGCTGACAATGCAGAATGGATGACGCAACAGCGAGTAAGCAGAACAACATTGTTTACAGAAGCAGATGAAGCGGAGTGAAGGAGATGTAAAGAGATGACAGCGATGAAGCGGAAGCCTCGAAGCGATGCCCAGAGCACAATAAATTGCGCACTTACCGCAGCGGGAGGACATGCATTGCGTCAGCACCAGGGCTTAGAGCAGCAGCTCGGAAGCAGGATGAGACATAAGAGAAAGGTATGCTGCCCCGGACGGATTGGCTGCCTTGCCTGCCCTGCTGCATGTCCGCCTGCATGTCTGCCTGCCAGCCTGCTGCGCAGCCCCTCCCTGCCAGCCTTGCTGCGCAGACCTCAACCTGCCAGCTTGCTGCCAGCCTGCTGCACACGAACTTGCTGCCAGCAAGTACTGGACCTGCCAGCCTTGGTGCTCTTTGCTCTGCCTTGCCAGCTGGTGTTCATTGTCTGCCCGCCCAAGCCTCGTGCTGCTGCTAAGCCCACGCCTTTCCACTGACAGCCTTGTGGCCTGCTGCTCTGCCACTTTGGTTGCCTGCTTAACTGTGCGCAGCCTTCCTGCAGCCTTGGTGCTCTGCCTGCCAGCCTCCTGCCACTACTTGCTGTCTGCCTGCCTGCCAGCCTGGTTGTTAAGCCTGCGCGCCAGCGCTTCCTGCCAGCCTTCGGTCCAGCCTCCTGTCCTAGCCCTTTCCTGCGGCTTCGGTTCCCTGCCGACCTCACCGTCAAAGCCAGGCGAGTCCACCACAAGACCCATGCGGAAGCACAGCGTTAAGCCAATCCCATCTGCTGCCAGCCCTGCCACAGAGAGACAGGGCTACGCATCCGACGCCACCGCCTGGCCTCACACTCTGGTCTCGCTGGGGCTTCTGGCAGCACGGGGCTTCGCTCTTTCTGGAGCTGACGCATCTGCTGCCTTCTGCTCCTGGAGGAGCTTGATGACAAGCAACTACCAGCACGACTCAAGCCACTCCACAGCACCCTGCACCACTCACCCTGGAGAACTGAGCGGACCATGAGGACCGTGCCAGAGACTCTATTTTTTATACTACCTTGTTGTTAATAAAAGTCTATTTATGATTCACATCACTTGCTCATTTCTTTTTTGTTTATAAAGTCTTGGTGGAACTTTAGAATACTGGTTTAACCCTTTTTGCATGCCTTGTGGGAATAGTGGTTAAGATATAGCAGTGGGATGGCGTTAGGTAGAACAACTCTATCCTGTTGGGATGGGTAATCAGCTGTGGGAGTGGGTTATAGGATAGCAGTGGGATAGATAAACCTCCAGCTGCAGCATTGTGGGACTGTAAGGTCCACCCTCCCAGGTGCCACACTCTACGGCCTTTATTATCAATATAATGTACTAAATTATCTCACAAATGTCAAGCCTGAAACAGCAACTCTTTATTAAACGGCCCTGTTCATTGATAGGCCTAATCAAGAAGACATATTCAGGCCCAATCTCATTGCGTGTGATGAGACAGGCTTGAAGGAAGCATCCATTAAGCATTTACCAGTCCTGTTTTAGCCACATATCGCCACTGCTCCGCAGCCTTGGGGGTCAAAGTGTTCAGGAGTGTTCTCAGGTGCGTTAACTTCCCCTTCACTATGTGAGGTCTGTTGGGGCCCTAGCACATCTCATGTGTCTATCAGGTTTTTGCCTTTGCCTCCATTCCCATCAGGCCTCCATTGTCCCCATTGCCTTGTTGAGGTGGCACGAGCTGTTTTCTGGCAAGACTGGGTAGCGGGTGAGCTATGAGATTGTGAGAGTGGCAGCACTTCCACAATTCCTGCCAAGGTCTCCTGGCGATTGTCCGTGCACTGGTGGTGAGAAAGTACCTGGAAAAACCTGTTTGGCCAGGATGCCCCAAAAAAGGCCCGTTCTTCCCACCACGCCTTTGCCCTGGACAGCCTGTACGTTGAAGATCTCTTCTTCACGGTGAAGGAGTCTGAGAAGTGTAGGGTCATGACGGTAGGTTGTGAGGGAGAAGGACGTCATACCCGACGAGATAGTTAGGCGCACATCTTGTGGTGTCGTGTGGGTCAGGGTCTGGATCTGGGAAGCCCACGATGAGTTTTGCCTTCCCAGCAATCCTCCTTGAGGTGACTGGCGTTGTGTACCTGGGAATCTGAAAGCTGACTCCGTATTGCCTGAATGCATCGATGTATACTGACTTGTAGTCAGCATCGACCACTGGCGAAGAGGATGATGCTGAACAAAGCACTTGGAGTTGAAAATAAGTGGACCTGAGTTGGGGTGGAGCTTTGCACCACGTGCTTGGCTGTATGTGGCTCCAACGGTGTGTGGTAAGTGCTCACTTTTATTACGCACTGCTACTGTCAATCTTTTCTTAGCCATTATTCAATGGAGGGGGTACTGGAGGAAGCCTCCTCCATGAGTTATATTCTGTCGATGATGGCAGTGCACTCACTTCTCTGACCACAATGCTGATGGTGTTGTGTGGCAACCTCCAGCCGTACTGCATGCTCCTGTAGGAGGTCCCTGGGCGGGTGTCACAGAGTGAGTGCCACACTTGAGCCCCAGGTTCCCAGGGCTGGGCCGGAAGCTGGTGTTTGCCTTGGTCAACCTGTGTGTCAGCCGCTGCACACTTCATCAACATGGCTGGAAGGCATCCTATGAATTTCTGGAAACTCCCGAGTGCCTTTGCTCCTGAGCGCCTACACATCAGCTTGTTTGCTACAAGTCCCGTCCTCTGCTCTTCTTGGTGAACCATCTTTCGGATCCAGACTACCTTTGTTGGGTAGGCTCCTTTTCTTTCTCGGCAGTAGAGTTCCACAGAAGCCTGCAGATGGCTCGCAGTGTTGCAGAACGATGGTTGCAGCAGGTCTGACCGCTGGGGCTGCTGTTCTGAAAGTGAGAGGCCGGCGAGTTGCTCCCTCCGCGCGCCCCTTTTTACTAGGTCAGTATAGGTTTTCCGCTAGGCATCTCTAGGCATCCTCTAGACCATCCTAATATCCGAGATAGGTCCCTCCGCGAACTGTTTTTTTCCGTTTTAAATGCTTGGTTTTCCGAGTTCTGCATCCATTCTGCCATCCCATTCTGCATCCCGTTCCGCTTCTCCCTGCGTCTGGGCGGATGGAGTTCGGCGGATGCGTGCGCGGATCGCCTAAGCAGATATAAGGCAGATGCCTAATGGATGCGTAACGGATGCGTAGGCAGATGCGTAGTGGTGCAGAAACGGAACGAACTGGATACAATTTCCGCAGCAAAGAGTTTTTGGGTCAAGCCCAAAAGTTTTGGGCAGCCCCAAAAGTATTTGGAGCGATGAAAACGTCCGACAAACGGTAGCTGGACGGATAGAGAGGAGGCCAAACCGGAGGCAGTGAGTACAGTCGCGTTTTTCGAGACGATGGCATTAAGCTTTTTTTGTCTCTTTTACATCCTCTTTGCATCCGTTGTGGTCAGTGGGACATGGGCCTTCAAGGTATGAGATGCTGTCAACAGACTAACAAGAGTACAATCCGTTCTTTATTCTCATTTTCATTTCTTGGTCAACCATTTCTAATCTTTTCTCGTTTGTTCCATTACATTTTCAACTTCTTTAACTGCAATTTCACAATTCTTTATAAAAGGCTGCTGAATTGACGCCCACTTTCTCAATCTAATTTTAATATATATGATTTTATTTCACTTTTTAGGTTTCCCATTTCTTCTTTAAATTGCATTTTATATCTGCTCATTCATGTATGAATTCTCAATGATTTTCTGGAGCGCTTTAACCTTGATTCTTGTAAAGTTTAGTAGCATGGTTTGTTACATAATATTTTCAAGCTGGGGCTCTGTTTTTCTATATGTTAGCATCCTTTTCCATGTTTTTTGTGTTAGGGTGAGGTTTCTACCACTGAACCCGTTTGTTGCACACGGGATGACGCTTCTTTCCAGCTCTTCAATTGTCATAGTAGTAGATGCTCAGATTATATTTCTTTTAATATTGTCAGTTTGTTTCCTTAAAATACTATAGGATCGTTATCCCAGTATCACGCACTACACATTATTTGGGCATCTAAGTTTCAAAGAGCTTATCAAGTGTTATAACTCTCATCATTATAGCTCCTAGATGAATTCAACATTTCTATGTTTAACAGACCTTAAAATTATAATTCTATTTATTCGCCTTAATTTCTCATTACTATGAAATATAAAGATTACGGTTTTAGAGAATTATCAATATTGTTATAAACTTTGTATATATATGAAACTCTAAATACTTATCAAAAATGGCTTAAGTTGATCAATCATTCATCCAACATTATCAACAATAATTATCTACCCTTATTAATATTTTAAATTAGAAAGAATTTTTTTATCCAACTATATATATTGGTAAGTAAATATATGAAATAAAGTAAGTATAGATATAAGCTATAAATATCATTAGTATTAACCAATATAATTATCCCCCATATTATATATTTTTAAATAAATTATTTATCCAATGTATTTAATATATAAAGAAATAAATACTATCTATACTTTATATATATAAACTTATAATATAATACTATAGGGATAACATACAGTTAATTAAGTTACATGTTATATTATTTACAGTTCAGAATTGATAAAATATACTTAAACTCTAATTCTTAATCAAGAGCTCTCTTAACTTACTATAAACTATTTTCTAGGTATTTCAATCTATAGATTAAATTTTTTATTTAGTTATGAGCATTTCCTTTATTAACATTTAAATCAACTATAAGTTAAGCAGGGGAAAGAAAAAAGAACTCAGAATGAAGAAAAGGAAAAAGTTCAATATTACAACAGTTTAATCAGGTATGCATTCCTTGTATTGTCCACCAGTCTTCAATTCTCTCATCTTTTAAAGGCAAAGTTGCTGAGTAATAGTGTATCTTCGCTTCTCACTGGTGCTTGTCACTTTCGAGTGTCTTCTGGCGTTGCTTCCTTTTCTATCTTCACTCTCCTTAGCGCAGAGCTACAATTACTTACAGCCTTAGTAATGAACATCTTAACACAACATGTCCTGTTTCTTTTGTATTTTGAAAATGAACATGATCTCTGCTGGTCATATTAAGAGGCCAAGCTACCGTTTTTTTTGTGATGATGTAAAACTATTAGCACCACCAACAATACTGCTACCCACCTCAAAAAGACCTTGACTAATGTATCAAGAATGGTCAACCACAATGGCCAAACTTCAAATCTCAAAACAAAGAAATGCTCTGTCTTCACACTATTTGGCAAAAAAATAGAAAAATAAAATATCAGCTGAATAGTCAGACCCTTGCTTTCGATTATCCAAACTTTGCAAAGTGACCTTGGAGTACTCATCTCTAATGATCTAAGGCGTAAGACGCCCACATGTAACTAATATCTTACATAGGCTTCTTCTCATCTCTGGTGATGGAATTCACTACTAATAGAGCATACAAACATTTGCTAGAACACTACTCGCACTACGCAGCTCATCAGTCTGGAACCCTCAATACGTATCTGATATTAACATCAATTGAGAAGTCCAGAAATATTTCCAAGAATGAGTTCTCTGCATCCTCTTCTCAGTGTTAAAAACCTTATGCTCCATCGGAGACTTGAAATTCTAGACTAGAAAACTAGTGCTGCCTCTTGGTCCGTCTATATATAAGTAATATAAAATCATACATTGATGCACCTCCTGCTCATATCGCAATACCTTCCTTCAACCATAACAATATAAGAGCATCACAATAGATAACAAACTCAAGGTTAACCACACCAAACTTGATTGCAGGAAATACGAGCTTCAGCAACAGAGTGGTCATGTCTGGAATACTCGACTGACTCTGTGGTTTCTTCCCCAAACCCCAAAAACTTTAACCTTAGACTGTCTACTATTGACCTCACCCCTTTTCTAAGTAGAGGGTGTGCATAAGTGCACCAACATGCCTACCGTCCCTATCCTATTGTTTCTTTTTATTTTTCTTATATGTATCCATTTCATGTACTCATAACTATGTCTATATTTTTACCTGTAATCTTATAATCACTTGACTAAATAAATAAGAATTGTCATTCTTTTCTTTCCTTTTTGTTAGTCTCTAATCTCCCAGTATCTCTCCCAGGCAATCCACTGCTCCCCAGTCTCTCTCCGATCGCTCTCACTTCCACCCATTCGCTGCTCTTCTGGAGCTCTGATCTGCCTTCTCTCGCTTCTTTTTCCTTCTGCAACATACAAACCTTCCTTTAAACAGTCTCTGCTTGTCATGATCACTCTGTACACTCTCTGATCCGATACCTGCCACAGACTGTTGTCTTCAACAGCTTGCTTCCTCCTCTCATCTGGGCTGTCAAAGCTTCAGGGCCACCATTCAAAAGTAACTGCCTCTTGTGTGCAGGGCTCTGAGGGCTTTTCCTCAACATGGAGGGTGGTTGCCCTCCACTGCCCTGCTTCTCGAGTCTTCCCACATCATCATTAGTCTCTCTGGGATCCATGCACCATATTGGGTCACTCCAGCACCAAGGAAAAGGGATGAAAATGGGAGCCCATTCTTCCTCGACTCACTTCATCCCAACATCACCACAGGAAGTCTTGGGTCCACTGCTTTTCATATGCACTTATCTTAAGTGATTTTGCCTTTCTTGGTAAGGTACCTGGGAGTTCTCTTGCTTGGATTGTCCTCTGCTTTGAGTTGGTTTTGTTCTTGTCTTCTTCTGGTCTGTGTATGATAGTTTGTCATATGATTTCTTGGAGCTCTGTGGAATGTCCTTAAGTTTAAAATGCTCCTTCCAAGATTGCTAAGAATTCTAGCTGATTAGCATCATCTATGTTACAGTTGAGGCCTTCTTTAGAATATTATTTTCTGTGATAGATAGTCAGTGGTTAGACATGTTGATCACCCATTTGGGTTCTGTTGCCTACTTTATTCTAGGATTTAGTTTGAGTGCTTTAGTTTGTAGATTGTTTTTCCTTTTTACAGTATGTCTCTGGGAGGTAGGCTTGATGGTGATTGTCAGCCTTTCGACATGCTCCATGTGATGATCTCTTTTAGTTGCTTCTTAAGATTTTCTGTGGTATGCTGATCAATATTTAGTTTGAGGAAATTTATTTGGCTTCATCTTGTCTGAAGAGTCGTCATTCAGCAATTATTTTTTCTTCTGTTCTAATTCTGTTCTAATGTCTAATTCTTGGATTCTAACTGGGCCTCTTAGAAAGGTTTTTGTCATTGCCCCCTCCCAAGTGCTGAGTGAGAAGGACTAACTTGTGGACAGCTAAGTGGACATGTGAATTTCTCTCTGTGTGAATTCCAGAATGAATTGCATTCATTTACAATTTTCAGTTTAGTATTATATGGTGAATACAAAATGTCTGAGAGTGAAAAATATAGCCATATAGAATGATTTAAGTATCTATGTGGTGTGATTAAATATTGAAGGAAGATAATTTGCCTATATTAATAGAGTTGGCTTTTGTCTTGCCCTCACCATGCTTAAGAACTCTCCAAATTAATTAGAAACACTCCAGTATTCAACAATTTAAAATATGTAACATAACTTTGCCCCTTTTGCCCCATAGCACTGTCATAGAAGATTAAAAATCAGGGGAACCCCCCCCCCCCAGGTTTTATCAAAGATTCTGTTTTCAACACAATTAATACCAAAATCTAGGAAATATCAACTTTGGATAGAAGAATGGTGCAGTATTATGGGTAACTTGTGTCTGATGTTATTTCTCAGGTATACTGTGATACATGTGGGAGTATATGCAGGGTGTGATTAAAAACAGTCAAGGTTACAGAAGTACAAAAAAACAATTTTGATTGTACCATAACAGTCACCATCTTGAATTTTTTTACTAGATTCTTTGAATACCCCCTTTGAATACTCCCAGATTCCTTAGGATTATCTGTAGCCTAGATCTTTTTGAGATATCTGTAATATAACATTTATCTAAAGGACAAAATACAAAATAAAAATTCTCTCTAGAGTCATTAAACATCTAATTTGATGACAATGACAAAACCCATTGCAAAAAGATCTTGCCAAACTAGATCTGGGTCCTGCTTTAAGCCCATGTCACACCGAATCAACGGATGCAAAGAGGATGTAAAATGGACAAAAAACCTTGCCATCCGTTCGAAAACGCAATGTACTCACTGCCTCTGTTTTTCTTCCACTCTATCCGTCCAGCCATCCCATCTATTGACATTTTCATCCGCTCAGAAAGTTTTGGGCTGCCTAAAATTTTGCGCAGAAAATGCATCCAGTTTCATCCGTTCTGCATCTGCTACGCATCTTGTACGCATCCGCCTACGCATCCGCTACACATCCGTTACGCATCCGTTTACGCATGCTGCTTGGCATCCGCTGCGCAATCCGCGCAACTCGCATTCCACCCGGACGCTAGGGAGGAAAGCGGACACGGACACGGAAACAGATTGCAGAATGGATTGCAGAACGGATGTCAAGCAGAAACAAAGCGTTTAAATGGAAAAAAAACGTTCGCAGAGGGGACCTATCTCGGATTATTAAGGATGTCTACAGATGCCTTTTAAAGGATGCCTAGAGGATGGCAAAGGGAACACCTATACTGCCTATAAAAAGGCGGAGCCAAATCGTCTGCATTTCACTTTCAGAACCAGCAGGCCCACCTGTGCAGACCTCTGCAGCCTTCATCTGACTCTTCCTCTTTCCACAGCATCCAGTTCATGTCCACCGTGGATTGTGACAAGTCCTTTCGGCAGCCCACCCATCCCTTCTTGCACAGTGCGGAAACCAATCTATAGGCTTCTGTGAACTCTACTACGGGAAGAAAAGGAGCCACCCAAAAAAAAGTCTGGCCGTCAAAGATTGAAAAGTTCGCCAGAAGAGCAGAGGACGGACTGTACAACAAAGCTGATAGTGGAGCTCAAGAGCGAAGGACATCTGGGCATTCCAGGAACTTCATGAGGATGCCTCCAGCCATGTTTTGACGAAGTTGGTTGCAGCGGCTACACCCAGGTTGACCAAAGACAAAACACCAACTTTCCCACACCAGCCTTGGAACCCTGGGCTCAAGGTGGCACTCACTCTGCGCCACCCTGGCCTCAGGGACCACCTACAGCACCATGCAGTATGGCTGGAGAGTGCCACCCAGCACCATCAGCTTTGTTGGTCAGAGAAGTGGTTGCAGGCCATCATCGAAGAATACCTGGAGGAGCTCCTCAGTGCCCCTCCATCTGAAGAAGTTTGCAGAGCCAGTGGTAAAATCAAAAAGTGGAATACCCCCACACGTATGGATCCATCGATGGGCAAGCACGTGGGCCTGAACAAAGTGCCAGCCAAGGTCGGGGTCCACTTATTTCAACTACAAGGGCCTTCAGCCAATCATCCTCTTCGCCATGGTCGAGGCTGACTACAAGTTCATGTACATCGAATGCTTCAGGCAACAGCTCATGTTCAGATGCCCAGGTATACAACGCCAGTGACCTCAAGGAGGGGCTGGAAAGCAACCTCCATGGTGGACTTCCCAGATCCAGGACCCGGCTCCCAACGACACGCAAGATGTTTGCCCTACTTCATCGTGGGAGGATGATGCCTTCTCCCTCACAAACTAGCCTTATGGAACATCCTACACCAACCACAAATACCTCACCCGTGAAGAGAGGATCTTTCAAATACAAGGGCTGCTCAGGGCGCAGGGGAGAGTGGTGGAGAATGCCTTGAGGCATCCTAGCCAGCAGGTCTGTCCAGTACTTCTCACCACCAATGCAGCATCGCCCAGAGGTCTTGAGGAGTTCGTTAGAACATGCTGCATCCTGCCACCAATCTCATGGTTGCACCCCGCTACCCCAGTCTTGCAGAAACAGGCTTGTTGATCTGTCAACACAAGGCAATGGGGGACATTGGAGCCTGGGGAATGGAGGCAAGGGCAAAACCTGATCAAAACACTGAGATGTGCAAGGCCCCAAAAACAGGAGCCTCACGTGAGGCGAAGAAGTCAGCGCAACCTCCTGAAACACTGCGTGGGCAACTCCCAAGCTGGTGAGCAGGTGGAGTGCGCAACACAGGATGGTAAATGCTTAATGGATGCTTCCTTCAGGCCTGTCTCATCACTACTGGATGAGATTGGCCATGTATGTTTGGTTGGCCTACAATGAACGGGGCTTAATAAAGGATGTTGTGTTTATGTTTGACATGTGTGGATTAATTATTACATTTATTATTTGATAATGAAGGGCCATAGTGTGGCACCTGGGAGGGTTGGACCATACAGTCCCACTATGCTTGTGGTGGAGGTTTACCTAATCCCACCAGCTATTACCATCCAAAGGTATCCCTGCTCATTCCTCAGGTATCCCTGCCCACCCCACTTGCTATCTTAACCCATCCCACAAGCATGGCAAAGGGCTGAAACCATTTCTAATAGTTCTCCACCAAGAGTTTTATTAAAAAAAAGAAATGAAGCAAGTGTGTGAATTAAATTCGACTTATTTAACAACAAGCTATAATACAAAAATGAGTCTCGGTACTCCTCTGGATTCGCTCAGAGTCCCAGGGTGAAGGGTGCAGGTAGGCTGTTGGAGTCGTGGTGGTGCTGGAGTGCTGTCATCAGCTCCTCCAGAAGCAGACAGCCAGCAGGAAGCCAAGCAGGAAGAGAACCACGTTGGAGTGAGGGCGAAGGTGTGGCGAAAAGAGATGGGTAGCTCCTGTCCCTCTTGCCAAAGGCTGGCAGCAGATGGCTAGGCCTTGCTGTGCTTTTCTGCATGGTTGTGGGTTGCTGGCTGAGCAGGGCACGGCTTGCTGGAGGAACCAAGGCTGCGGCAGGAAGCTTGAGGGAGGCAGGCACCAAGGCTGGCGGGTGGCTGGCAGGCAGGCAGCGACCAGCTGTGGCAGGAATGGGCTGGCAGAAGCGTGAGGCAGGGAGGCAGGCCAGCTAGGTTCAGGAAGGCTGGCAGCATGCAGGCACCAAGGCTGGCAGGCAGACATGAACCAAGGGCTGGCAGGAATGAGGCAGGCAGCAAGGCTTGCAGCAGACTGGCTTGGCAGCAAGACTTGCAGGCAGGCTGGCAAGCAAGGCTGGCAGGAAGTCTTGCAGCAAAGCTGGCAGAGACTGGCTGGCAGGCAGACATGCAGCAGACATGCAGGGCAGGATAGGGCAAGGCAGTCGATGTGTCTCGGCCAGCAGGTCTTTTCCCTCTGAATGGCGACCTGCTTCTTGAGCTGCTTCCGTTATATTGGGGGGCTTGACGCAATGGCATCCCCCTGCATGAATGGCAATTAATGCCAGGCATCCGTTTCGGCTTCCGCTGTGCATCCGGCACGGCTTCCTGCTCTGCATCCGCTTCATCCACTCTGCATCCGCTGTATCCATTCCGCGTCCAACTTTGCTTGAGTGCCCCCCGGAAGCCCTGCGGTTGCTCCATCCCCTCCCATCCACTTCCATTCCACTGGGCTTTCCGTTCCGCATCCGCTTTGCATCCGCCCTGGCGTCCTCTTCCGCGTCCGTGTTATACGCTCCGGTTATGCAAATTTTTGCCCCTTTTGAGAGCAGAATAACAACGGGATGGAACATTTTGCTTGTCCGTTGTGTCCTTTTTGCATCCCTTGGCCAGTGTGACATGGGCTTTAGACTTGATTCAAAAATAATTTTTTAGAGAATATGGGAGCAAATATAGAGGATCTGTTTGAACCTCTTTAAAGGAGCTGCTTCTCAGAAACATCTTCTGTCCCCATTGTACAGCTCTACAATCTCCCTTCTAAGAAAGAATATAGCTTTGTCCTTTGCTGTTTTATTGATTGGCCTTAAAGACAGTTGGGTTCCTTGCACCCAAGCTGATTTGTAACTCTGTTCTTTCTGTTTAAATCTCATCCAGTAGTATATACTTTTCCTTTTACAATAATGAACACAGACTTTTTGCTCATTTTGGGTGGTAATCGACACATGCTTACCTCTGAATAAGTCCTTCTGACTCAGTGGCACTTATTTTTGAGCAGGCAAGCTTAACATTTCAGTGGCATTGTTCCACCCCCCAGTTCCTGCCCTTTAATGCCTGTAATTGGACTGTTTTCCAAAGCCAATAAGAAATCCTCTTTCTATCTGGTAAAGATAACTTGGATCAAATAATTAAAGAGATCTGTATTTTCAGTGGCAAAGGAATGATAAGGATAAGAGGAAAGAGTTTCTTTTTGAACAATCTAATCTCTCCCACAGTAAGAATATAAACAGACTTTGTACTGTGTGAGAGAAGTCAAAGTGAAATGTTCATTTTAAAAAGAAAATGTATGGCAAAAAGCTGGTTTTCTGGCTCAAAATATCTGATACAGAAAAGTCTTTGACCTAGATTATGTTTGTCTTTAAGAGCAACTGGCAAGTTTTATGAGGAAATATCAGGTCCCAAGGGAAATCAGGAAACAATTGATAAAGATTTGGGATATCTGGCCTTACGAATTTCTTAAAATATTTGATCTCTATGAATTCACATTTGGATGTGATCAGTACTTCTTAGTATGAGAACTGATCATATCTATCCTTTTCATTCATGGTCCCCTACATTTTAAAATAAAATTTTCAGCTAAATATTCATGAATCAATTTAAAAATATGAATTATAGAATAGTTTTGTTTCTTTTAGTTTTTAAAGGTTAGTTTATTTTTTTCAGACAGATAAATTGGTTAAGTTGAAATGTATTATTAGGTTTGTAATTGTTATCATTAAAAGAAACTTCAAGTTTTGCTTAATATATATCATTACAAATATTTTTGTCCATTTTTTCAGATATCTATAATATTTGAAGAAAAAAACAAAACAAATTTGTGCTGGTTTTGAAAGAATGTTAAATGAAGGTGGCCACTTGAAGCATAGGAGACTTTATTTGAGAGTGAGGTACAAGAAGCACCCAATCCTACCTGTTGAAGGTGGCCACAAATCAAGTTTCCAAGATGGCTTCTTTTACAGGAACATTCTTTCCTAGAAAGTGCACAATTTAGTCCACTTTCTGGGGAATTTTGGAGAGTACAATTGACCCACTGGAGAGGAAATGCAGCTGAGTGCTCTGTGGGGTTTATAATCCATAATTTTCCTGAGTCAGGTTGATGACCTTGGGAGTGAAGTGCTTCCTGAGAAGATCTATTAATACAACAGGGAACTCTATAACTCGAGGGGATTTTCTTGTTTGGGTAAACTGATGTATTTTGCTAATTTCATCTATGTTAAAATATGCCTTACCAAATCAAATTAGTTTAAGTAATTGGGCAAGCTTTTCATTCTTTTGCTGGCAGTTCACTGTGAGGTTAGATAGGAAACAGGGATACGGTGATGTACTGTGGGTACTTGGCAAAATGAATATGGCTAGAAACAAATTATTTTATCTATCCCCAATCTGTATGCATACCAATGCCAGTTCAAATGAGAGCACAAACCTGGATGTTCTCCATTGCAACAGGATCAGAAGTCCCATGAGGCACAGCAGTGTCAGTAAAATTGATAGGGCCATAACCAGACTATGATTTTGCAAGAGCATTGCAAAAGGAAAAACAAGCCAATATAAAAATGACTGAGATTTCTCAGAGCATTTGATGTGTTTTGGTTTTTAACAATTAGAAATGTTGACACTTGTAAGAAAGATTGAGAGAAGAGGAGGGCAAATGACACATGATGAGCCTGCAAAGATGCTGGAAGGATTATAGTGATTACACTAAGTCTACAGAAATTTTAATATGTCTGAAAATATTTTGTGCCATGGCAACTGTTTCTTTTTGACAACTTCTCCTAAAATTGCCTTCCATTCATCACCAGCTATATTTGAAGCAGTTAAAGCCATCTTCAGCTTCACCAGTTAAAGTAGTGACTTCCCATGTCTCCCAATTGTATTTTTGGTATGGGCATGATCTGGTCTGCTTCACCAACAATGCTTTTGATGCCCAACGTCTACTCATCACTTTAGGCTTGATAGGAGCATGCCTTCTGTCAAAAAAGCCAGAACGCATAGGCTTCCATAATTATAGTACTTTAAGTGATACAGGATACCTGGATTGCATATTATGCCTGACCAGCACATTCTAATGTGTTATTGGGTTTCTTTTTAAGATTTAGGACTTTTGAATGCACTAGTCTTGAATACGCATGGAGAGTTGACTTAAACTAGTAAATGGAACCTAATTCTACCAGTTTATACATTGCTGATTCTATCACCAATTAGTCACATAAGTTAGAATGATCTGTTCTGGACTGCAAAGATCTGTCTGATATTCAATGATAGAAAAGACACAAATAAAGTCCTAACTCTTAATGCCAACTAGTGGCCAACAGGAATTCTGCTGCTTAGTTCTGGTAGTCCTAATTCAAATGTGTAATATGATTGGCTTTAGAATTACAGTAATTTGCAAAACAAAATCCCCAAAGATATGCACTGATCAGTCCCTCTCTAAGTGATCTGTTGTACAGAATGATATATTTATTAAATGGAGGCTATATGAAAGATTCAAGTGATAGAGCCTTATGTCTCTCTGGTGTCCTAATTTTATATTAAGCAAATGTGCTAAAAAGGTTTTGCTAAGAAACCCTCAATAGGCATTCATCCAAACCTTACACTAACTGAATTATAGATTCGTTCCCCATAAATTAATGTCAAGCCAATGTTTTAGAAGACAGCAATATAAAGGTGTTATTGGAACAGAGACAAGATCATCAGTGCTAAACTATAGTAATAAAAACAAGGTCTCCAGTGAATTGCTTGGCTTAAAAGATATTTGGGATATAAAGAAAAAAATAGCCCATATCACAACAAGGGGGAAAAATCAAGAACAACTGTGGTATCCAAAAATCAATATTTAGCAGATGGCAACTGATAAACTTTTCTGAGGTCAGAAGCAGGATCCATCTTGGAATGTGCTTAGATAGGAAACCACTACAAATTCCAATGGAGATCACTAAAGTAATCCACAGTTCAGGAATTAAAAAAGAATTATAGTGAGAAAATACAGTGGTAAAACATTTTTATATCATTTTGTATCAGTTGTATCCATGCAAGCACCAGAAATTAAATTCATTTCAAAGACTCTTTACCTCTGCTTATTTCCCTATATGTTTCAAATGGAAAAAATGAAAACAAACATAAATGATGATGATGACGCCCATTTTATTTTTGCTTACAAAAATAAAATTTACCACAGTATAATTGACATTATGGCAGTACCATATTGTCAGCACAATTTAAAATTCTTTATTTTCCCCTAGAGGCAAAACATACATTTTCATCCAACACTACATTGCAGTTTCAAAGGATGGAGTTTGTGTCATAATACTATGATACAGATTTTGCATTTTATTCACATGGTAGTTACACATGGACAGATATGATTGACAAGTGGAATCCAGAATATTCTTAAAATCCTGGGAAAAAATATAACATTTATATAACTCTTCCACAACTCCACAGCTGTTACACCTCAGTATGTGAATTGCTGTATAATATTTCAAGCCATCCTTAATTAAGTCAAAAATCAATTTTAGTGGTTTATGAGGTCATTTCTAGTTTCAGTGGAGAAACTAGAGTAACTGCTAGAAATCAAAGTGACCCATCAAAGTCAAATTAAACTTAATATTATTCATCATAACCATATCTCATCTAATTCTCTTCACTTTATTTTTTGAGTGAGATAGATTGAAAATAAAAATACTTTATTTTTGCAAATGGCAAGTGATTAATTTCATTTCATTTTATTATGAATGGTATCAAAAGGTAATCAATTTCTCTAGATTATCACAGATCTTTGATGAAGCCAAACTTTTTAAATATTTTTTTAACCAGCAAATATTTTTCACTACACTTTTACATTTTGACCTTCTAAACTGATTGTTAGTTTCGTAAGATTCTCAACTACAATTATCAAGTGAAAAGTAATGATTTTTTGCCACATAGAAATGTTACAACTAATAAAACTAAGAAGCAAGTATTCTTCAGTGTAAAGTGCCCAATAATTGTCACATATCGCCTGAATCCATAAAATATGCCATACATTCTGACTGTTTTGCAACTCCAAAACAGAATTATATTATGTTGTAACAGAAGATAACTAAAAAATAAATGTTACATCTATATGTTTACCATGGACACCTGTGATTCACTTATAATTTCCAAGACATCTATCTACCTTTAAGAGTTTACTGCTTGGTAATACGAGGGCTATCCACAAAATAGATTACATTTTCATCTGTAGCAAGAAGGAGCGGAGCTAGCACGGCCATCTTTGGTCTGTGTGTCTGCTGCTTAGTCTGCATCTAGTCGTGCTAGTGGGAGGTTTGTATCGTTGCCCGTTATTTCACAGCAAATGTTTGAAATG
>BHFT01025278.1:0-14653 GCA_004320025.1 Laticauda laticaudata | reverse complement strand
AGTCTTTTCTGAAAAACTTCCAGTGATTGAGCACCCAGAACTTCTGGAGACAAGCAGTTCCACTGGTTAATTGTTCTCACTGTTAGGAAGTTTCTCCTTACTTTTAGTTTGCTTCCCTCTCTGTTCAGTTTCCATCCACTGCTGCTTGTTTGCCTTCAGGGGCTTTGGAAAAATATATTCCCCCCTCTTCTTTGTGGCAGCCCCTTAAAAGCCTGTTGCCTATCTCTTGGGCGAAGCATGTGAGCCATTTCCTCCTTTCAGTAGTCCATGAGAGTACATCTATAGTATATAGATAATAAAGTCAAAAAAAGGTGAACATTTTTACAGAACTATAGATACATTGAGGCACCCCTTGACATGAGTAACATTGAGTTGGCCATGCCCACCCAGTCATATGACCAGCAAGCATGCCCACCCAGTCACATGACCACCAAGCCACTCCCACCCAGTCACATGACTACCAAGCCACACCTACCAAATAAGCCACGCCCATGGAACCAGTAGTAATGTTTGGATCCTACCTGATGTATATGAAAAGGCATTTGGTACATCAAAAGCAAGAGTGGTAGCAATCATTGTAGCTAAAAGGTGTGAATTAATGATAATAGCCATAAAAGGCATGATATGAGAAGATTTCTTATAATTCAAGGCTTGATATGTGGACAAGAGGTTATCTTAGCAAACTTGTATGCACCTAATATAAATAAAAGAGAGCTTTATAATAGGGTATATAAAGAAATAGAAAAAGTAAAAAAAAGGTTATGTGATAGCGACAGGTGATTATAATAGCTTTATGGATAGTGGAATTGACAAATCCGTCAAAAGTGGAAATAAAGTACAATAATACAGATTTAAGAAAATGTATTCATATAAATAGATTAAAAATGTTTGGAGGGAATTACATGGTAATAAAAAGAGTTATACATATTTTTCTGGTAGATATTAAAATTTTACCAGAATAAATTATATATTTGTGACATTAACATTTAGAGAGGCATTAACATTTAGTGACCATTCAAAGTTACAATGGCACTGAAAAAAGTGACATGACCATTTTTCACACATATGACCGTTGCAGCATTACCACAGTCACGAGAGGCCAGGCGAGAAGTACCCTTGATGTGAGTAGTGTCGAGTTGGCCACACCCAGCCAGTCACAAGCCATGCCCAGCCAATTATGTGACCACCAAGCCATGCCCAGCCAGTCACATGACCACCAAGCCACACCCATAAATTAAGCCACACCCATAGAATCGGTTGTTAAGAAATTTGAATCCTACCCCTGCCAATATCCCTTATTAATCAGGATACTAAGATTTTTACAGCAATATTGGCAAATAGATTGAATAAATTTATTGGTAATTATATTAAAAATGACCAGTGTGGATTTATAAGAGGCCAACAAATGTCAGACATAATAAGAAGGGTATTAAGTATAGGTTATTGTATAAAGAATCAAAAATTAAAGGCAGGTTTATTGGAATTACATGTATTTAAGGCCTTTGATTGTGTGGAACGAACTACATTGAAGATATTAATAGAGAAGTTAGGTTTTGGAAAACTTTTTAGAAAAGTGATAAATCAACTATATTTGGAGAATAATGCGAGAATAATTATAAATGATAGTGTTACAGAGACAATAACTTTAAGGCAGAGTTGCCCTTTATCCCTAGTTTTATTTGCATTATTGATGGAGGTTTGGGCAAATACAATTAGGGAAAATTCATTGATTGAAGGAATTGGTGTACATAAGAAAACTACAACAAATTTATTTGCAGATCATGCATTATTAACATTTCAAAATGCCATAGTTATTATGGAGAGGATATATTTACATCTGAATGAATTTGGGAAATCTGGTGGATTACAAATACACTTGGAAAAATCAGAAATGATGTTATATAACCATAGTACAGAAGAAATGGATGTATTGAAAGAAAAATATAAATAAAAAATAGTAGATAGTATTACATATTTAGATATTGACATCCCCTCAAATATTCAAGAATTAAAGAAGATATATCATGAAAAGTTAAAGAAAGATGTAAAAGTTAAAAGAGAGCAATATGGGAAAGTAAAATTATCATGTTTTGGAAGAATTACAATGATAAAAATGAAAGTTTTACCAAAAATTAATTTTTTGTTTTGGAAGATCCCAATTAAGTTTTTATATGAAAAATTAAAGAGGTTTCCAGAAGTGTGTTGAAATGGAGGTAAGAGAGCAAGAATAAATAAAGCATTATGGTATGAACCATTAAAAAAGGGTGGGCTGGGTCTTCCAAATTTTAGAAATTATTGGATAGCTAATCAATTAAAGGTGGTCCCAGATATTTTAGCATTAACTAGAGATTTAATATGGAGTTGAAAGAATTAAGGGTAGTCCAATAGAAACATATTGGTTTAAAAATGTTGTTAAAAAAGTTGCTAGAAAGATTCAACATCCATTTAAAAAAAACTTTGATAGAACTATGGAATAAATGGAGATACTGGTTTATGCCAGGAATTTCTCCTTTAACACCAGTGGTGGAAATGGAGAAATTCCCTAAGACTGAATTGAAAGAATGGATTAGTAAATTAAAAGAAAATCAGATATATAAATGGGAAGACTGGAAGAACAAGATAAGAATATAACACAACTAAAGAATGTTTTATCAGATATTAAATTGAATTGTTTGAATTTAATACAATTAGAGAAATGGATAAAAATAGAAGAAAAATTCAAGGAGAAAGAAAGTCAGTTAACCAAATTTGAAATGATTATAAAAGAACGTGAGGTGAATGAGGAATATATCGGTAAGGAAAAATTGGGAAAATATATATAATATTAACTGAATTAGAAGATCAGGCAAAAGGTTTAAAATTAATTTGGGAATCAGATTTAGGAGAAATAAATGATAATGATTGGAAAAATATTTGGAATACAAGAGTATATAAGAATATGTCAGTTAGAGTTAAGGAAAATGGATATAAAATGATATGGAGGTGGTGCCTAACACCATGTAAATTAAATCAAATAGATGTTAAATATACAAATATTTGTTGGAGGTGCAAGAAAGAACTTATAAACATATGTGGTGGAATTGTGACAGCGCACAAAAATATGGGATATGGTGTTTAGGGAAATTAGAGCACTTTTGAATGTAAATTTAGATATGTCACTGAAGATTACATTATTGTTGCTGGTGGAAAAATAGGCTGTAAATGAAACAAAAAAGGAACTGATTGTAAATTTGATAATGGCAGCTAGATTAGTGATGGCTAAATATTGGGGACGAAATTGAGATATGCAAAGAAATGTGTGTTATAATGAAATCTGGAGTAGAGCAGCAAATGATAAATTGACAACAGAAATCAAATTTTAAAAAGGGATGATTAAAGTAAACTATTATAATGAAATATGGGGGATTATATAAAAATAGTGTTGGTGGAAGGCAAAGGGAATAAACCTACTCAAGAACATATGTTGTTTTGAAGGGGATAAGGGCACAATTGGAATATATTGTATATCTTTTAAATATTATAAAAGAAGAAATATAAGTAATAAAAATGGTATCTGGGGGAGGGAGTGCACTGTAATATTTGTATTTTTTGTATCTAGATTTATATGTGTTATGTTTGTGTTATTTGTATTCAAAATACATACATAAAAAAGAAGCAAAATCAGAATAGAGCTGGAAGGGATATATATTGGAGGACTTCTAGTCCACCCCCATGCTCAGCAGAAAATCCTACACCATTTCAGACAAGTGACTGTGCAGTCTCTTCTTAAAAATCTCCAGTGATGAAGCACCCACAATGTCTGAAGGCAAACTGTTCCTGTTAGGAAGTTTCTCCTCAATTCCAGGTTGCTTTTCTCCTTGGTTTGTTTCCATCCATTGTTTCTTTTCCTGCCCTCTGATGCTTTGGTAAATAAGCTGACCCCCCTCTTTTTTGTGGCAGCCTCTCAAATACCAGAATATTGCTATCATGTCCCCCTTTAGTCCTTTTCTCTAGACTAGCCAAACCCAAATCCTGTAAGCATTCTTCTATGTTTTAGTCTTCAGGCCTTTAATCTACTTAGCTGCTCTTCTTTACACTTTTTCCCAAAGTCTCAATATCTTTTTTGTAATGTGGTGATCAAAACTGGATGCACTCTACAGGTGTGGTCTTACTATGGCTTTATAAAGCAGTAGTAATACTTCATATGATTTTGATTTGCCTCTGTTTATACAACCAAGGATTATATTAGCTTTTTTGGCTTCTGCCGCACATTGCTGACTCTTGTTTAAGTGATCATCCACTAAGACTCCAAGATCCCTCTCACAGTTATTGTTTTTGAGCCAGGCTTCACCTAATCTGTACTTGTATCTTTGCTTTTTCCTGACCAGACATAAAACCTGACTTTTGTCCACATTAAATTTCATTTTGTTGGATAGGGCTCATCATTCAAATCTGTCAAGATCTTTTTTGGATCCTGAGCTTGTCCTCTGGGGTGTTGGCTATTCCTGCCAGCTTTGTAACATTTGCAAATTTGATGAGTCCTTCTATTCCCTCATCTAAATCATTTATGAAGATTTTTGAAGAAGTCACAGATCAATATACATATATAAAAGTATTAATTCTATTCTTTCAGACTAAGCTTTTAAAAACGTTTGCCTATTTGCAATGTTTAATTACTTAATATCCTTTATATAATTTAAGTCATTTAGCCTTAAAATGATCTGGTATGTCATTATTCATAACATAATACCCAAGATGTTGCAGATGTTGTAGCATTAGATACAAACAATAGATATTATCAAA
This sequence comes from Laticauda laticaudata, assembly GCA_004320025.1. NCBI lineage: Eukaryota > Metazoa > Chordata > Lepidosauria > Squamata > Elapidae > Laticauda > Laticauda laticaudata. The sequence continues at coordinate 9,871 of BHFT01025278.1, read as the reverse complement.
TTTACTTTTTAAGGTTTATATTGATCTTGTGATTGCATTGATTCAGCTGTTAACTTTCCAGAATAAAGCAGGTTACACTGGAAGAACACAGCAACATCTTTTCCAATAAATAATATTCTTACTATAATTCCTTGGAATTATATATTTGGCTCAAGTATGGAACATGGCACTAAGAAATTGATTTCTAAGCTTTTCTGGAGCTCTAACAGCTAAAACATTCAAGATGCTTATTTAATTTGTTTTTAGTGACCACATTTTTTTTATCATGATTAATCAATTAAAACTATACTAATGAATACGATAAAGTTATTAAAAAGGAGGCTGGGTGACTGCACCAGTGACTCTTTCTTGTCTCAACCACCCCACAAAGTTGTTAGAACTTTAAGCCTAAATCCCAATTCAGGAGATTCAAAAGGAAAATGTCCTCACTTATTTACATTATGGCAATTACGATGCAGTCTCTTCATTCTTCTGTAATATGTTTTTGTCAATTCATACTTTGCTCATTAATTTCTAAGTTGATATTGTAGTGAATAAGAACGTAAAATAATATTCACTTATATTTCTTGTATTGGCTGTACATTAGAACACATATATATAACTGGCCTTCATTTGTATGTATTACAGGACTATTGCCAACTATCTGGTATGGAGAATGGTTTATTCAAGAATATTCAATCTCAGTCGACGTTTTCAATATAGATGGCTAGAATTTTCGAGGGTGAGTATGAGACATCAATATCCATGTTATTCCTGCCTATAAGATGAATAACAACATTTGATATTCATGTTTCATGATCTAGCCTTCCTGAATCAAAAGTTTCTGTAGAGATCAACGTGTATTGAACAAATCATTGCAATTTGGATCCTGACAACCATTTTTTTAAAAGGGATCTTTAGAGTTCCTTTGTTTACTTATTTGAAAAAAATTATATGGCCAACCATAATACATAAAATCATCTGAATGACTAACAATTAATAGAACACATAAAATAAAAAAAATCTTACATATCATCAAATGCTGTAATGCTTCAATCACAAAAACATAAATACTGGGCTTACCTCCCACCCTGGCTCAATGCTTGAGGGAAAAGCCAAATTTTAATGGCCTTTAAGAAGACAAGGAGGGCAGGGTTGCTCTGTTTCTCAAGGGTAGGCTGTTTCACTGGGTAAGCACAGCTAAGAAAAGGCTATACATAAACTTACCATAATATATCAATCTTAACTCAAACAGGTAATCCAGGGAACAACATCTTTACTGCCTCAATGGGATAAATGTGTAAACTTCGTAGAAAGTGCTCTCCCATATGTTCTTGGCAAAATATTTGTACAACTACATTTCCAAGAAGATAAAAAAGAAATGGTAGGTTTTATTTTGTTTTACTTAATTTTTTAATATTTGATTGTTTCAACACAGTAAACAATAGCAGAAGAGTTCACAGCAATTATACAAATTGCTATTGTAAAAAATGAAGAGTCCCAGCTTCAGGAACAAATAATATCCATTTGAAATCTATCAAGTTAAATAGATATTATAGTTTACTTAGGATCAGCTGGGTAGAAATGAATACGTAATTGTTTTTCTGTCTTTAAACTGAGTTAGATACTAACTGCTACACTTACCATAGTTTTGTACCAATTTTGCAGCATTTTCTTCCACAAAGTTTGAGTTTTGTGTCACTATAGATAAGGGAATACAGACATTTCAAAATAAGATCCTGAGGAAATTATAGTGCTGTTTTCATGAAGTATACATGCTAGCATTTGGTACCAATTGCATTGTTTTGTACCATCAAGGGCAAGTTTTGCAACCCCATCAAAACTAGGTTACTTATATGCATTCTATGTATTAGCAATGAAAATATTGTTCTAGGGCCTATTGACCACTGAAAGCATACTACTTCTAATGGACATTCTTGAATTTTATAAATACATATATGTAAGAAACAAAAATATTACAAAAACAAAAGAGTCATAAAACTAAGACATCAAATTTAGACTCAACATGAATGCTAAACAGAGTATAAGACAAGGTAGTGCAAGGGCCTTCAAACTTGGCAACTTTAAGGCTTGTGGACTTCAACTCCCAGAATTCCTGAGTTAATATGACTGGAGGAGGAATTCTGAGAGTTGAAGTCCACAAGTCTTAAACCTGCCAAGTTTGAAGACCCTTGAGGTAGTGTGATATCCCTGTGCTTACCTACAATTCTTGATAGAATATTTACCATAAATCATAAAATGGGTGGTATTATAAGATAGATGTTTATAGAAAGATAGTGGATGCTGTGAGGCTTGTAGCAAGGAATAAATTATCACAAGAAGAAAAACTGCTGTGTTTCTTGTTATATGGAAGTGAGAGTTGTGTCACAAGAAACATAAATATGTTGAATGGGGCACTTAAGTGGTTGTAGCAAAACAAACAAGTAAAATGATTTAAGAATGGTTAATGACAGAATATGGATTGAATACAAAATTGAGTAACCACTATTTTGAGGTGGCATGGTTATACAGAGAGCATGAGAGAGATTTTAAACAAAAAGAAAAAATAGTGTATCAGTTAAGAGGAAGGGGAAGATTGAAAAAATTCTGGCTGGCTGCATTAATAAAATCCTGAAAAGAGAAAGGTATGAAGCATAAAGACTAAAAGGCAGCATAGGAGGCGGATAACAGATATGATATAAGCAAATATATAAATCGATTGTGAATAGTGTGGGTGCAAGACTGATTGAAGGCAAACACACATACATATGTATGTGCGCGCATGTGCGCATGCACATGCACAAGCACACACACAGAGTTTTACCTGTGTTTCCTTTTCTTTTATCCTATGTTATGCTTTTAACTTCTTTTGCTTAATAATTCTTATTCCTTAATGGTACTTTGTACAACGTTGCTTACTGCCCCAGGAAATAGTGTGATGGCTATGTATGTATTGGAATATTAGCTGTGCCTGAGTATAGGCATAACCCAAAATGTGTTGTAGAGGAAAATTGGAAAAGAAAACTTTTCATCTTGAATAAACAATACCATGCATGTTTATAATCCTAGGCACAATCCATTTATACTAGGGATGGGATTCAGTTTTGTTAACAACTGGTTCTATGGGCGTGGTTTGGTTGGTGGGTGTGGCTTGGTGGTCATGTGACTGGGTGGGCATGGCCAACTTGACATCACTCATGTCAAGGGGAGCTTCTCGACTGGCCTCTCATGACAGTGGGGATGCTGCAATGGTTATAAGTGTGAAAAATGGTCATGAGTCACTTTTTTCAGTGCCATTATAACTTTGAATGGTCACTAAATGAACTGTTGTAAGTCAAGGATTATCTGTACAAAAATACAAAAAGCTTCTTTGCTTGCAAATAGCTGCCCTAAATACTAATCATTAGATTAAAAATACCTGCAAGCCAGAGTTAGAAACAAGCAGGGTGCCAAAGCACTTTGAGGAATTAAAGATAGTTAAAATGCAGTGATACTATCAGCAGCCGATTCTCTATGCTCATAAGTGAAACCCTTTAGCAGAGAGGTTCATTAAGCTTCCAGGAAAGCACACCCAGAAAAGCAATTCTTAGTTACCATTTGCAACCACTTAAAGATACCAGGCTGGTCTCATTCATCTCCACAAGGTATCCTAAGGAAATCATTCAGATTTAAGGAAAAGTCACATGACCCCCAGGAAAAGCAGTAGAAAAATCAGTTTGCCAAGTTTGCATCCTGCCTTTGGAAGAATACCCCAAAAGGACAGTGCAGATACTGCTAAAAGCAGTGGAGGAACACCCCTCCCCAGATAGAAAAAAGAAACCATGAGGCAGGGAAAAAATTAAAACACAATACAAATAATTAAATCACACAGCAGTAGCTGTTGCTTTTTGAAGTTGAATAGGGAAAATTATCCCACCATAAAGAACAGGATTAAATGTCACCAAGCACAGAATAACCTTAATCAAAAACCAGTTTTAGACCAAAACTCAGAAAGGGTATGTAAACTCACATTTGAATGTCAATCTTTCTAGCTAGCCAAGAAGCTCTGCTGAACGTCACTCATCTTGGTTCCCTGTCCTAAAAGCTTTGCTTCATTATTCAATTATTTCTTCAAAGTGCTGATTGTCCAGGAAAGTATTTCCAACCAACAACAGTGTAAAAATCTTAAAACAACCCTTCCCCTTTAAGAAAGCCAAGCCTCAGAAGCTATGGAGACAGGAAGTCTAGGCATACTGGCAAGAATGTAATAAGAGTGGAAAAAAACAAAAGGAGATTGCTTCTAACTACTGGTTCTCAAAACTGCCTAGAAAGTTTACAAGGGGTTCTATAGAACTGGATAGAACCGGTAGAATCCCACCCCTGATTTATGCCTTGTACATGCCTCTTTGTGGTAAATCTCATGGAAATGTTGGATTTTAATATGAATATGGACAATATGTAAATAAATACTCTGGTTTATTTCATTTTTAAAATGAGTCCTTTTCATTTCTTTATCAATCATGTTTCAGCTGCTTAGACATTATAACCCTAACCTCATGTTCTCTTAGTGGTAGATGCCTGTTGCAAAACAAATTATCTATTATGACATTCTCAACTGTAGTCATTGATGAACGCATGCCCTGGGTATCATCTTGTCTTTCTTCTTTGATCAAACATATAATATTTATGATCTAAATTTAGCAATATATTTGACCAAAAGCCTAAGCAGCATGAATGGCTATGCCTCAACAATTTTGATAAGAACTCTGAGGATATAAGAACATTCTTCCTGTTAGCACTATTGCTACAGATGTGGATAAAAATCAGAATATACTCCAGAGCCCAATTATAGAATCTAGAATATGAGCTAACAACGTCTGAGTTCAGGGAGTTCAGCTCATTAGTTCACTAAGTTAATTGAAACATTGCTCTGCCATCAATATTCTCTGAGTTAACCTATTCCCTGGGATGCAGTTTACACTTGATTGTTGAATACTCAGTACTGTACTGACTCACTCATGTTGAATTAAAATAATGCAATATTAAAAGACATTAATGAATCATAAAAATAAGATGCTGCAAGTCCCCTAGGTCATTTAGAGAAGGGCATTTTATATAGATCAACATAAAAACACAATTTCAGCCAGCAGTTTCCAGGGTGGTAGCTGAATTGAAACAAAAACAGAAGTGTTGCAGCACCTTGAAGACCAACAATTTTGTTATAATATTAATGGAAGTTTAATGCAATAATGTTAATCTAAACCTATTTCTTAGGTTTAGGTGAAATTAGAAATTTCATCTACCACTGACTCCATTTTTTCTGAGTATTTTGTCAATATTTGTTTTCACATTTCAGATTAATATTTAGGGGAAAATCTAACTTTGATGCTTTTACATAATTTCTTTCAGACTAAATGCATTTGATAAAAATCTTGCTATTTTTATCAGTCTTAGACAGTTTTTATTACTATGATGTTTTTTTTTCTTATAATTGAAATTAGAGGCTAGCAATACAATGCAGGGTAAAAACGTATGGGAATTGAAATACAAAACACCTTTAGGATACTAAAAATGTGCCATAGGACAAAGGATAGAGAAAAGTAAAGTACATTAGGTCATCTGAAGATTATACAGATCTATAAACCAGTTCTTATTCTTGAAGAATGTTCAATATGTCCATGTTACTGGCTGGGAACTGGTTGAGCAAAATAATGCAAATATGAATGTATAACTAAATGCACAAGTATATCCATTTGCACAGAAACACGTTTGTCTATATAATTTTCTTCCCTTCATGGTATTGGATTGAAAATAGCACTTTTTCAAGGAGATAATGTTTCCTTCAGATGGCAGAGCTGACTGAAGGAATTCGATGGGCCTTTATAGACATGTTAGAAAATGAAAATGACTGGATGGATTTGGATACAAAAAGAAAAGCTGTTGAAAAGGTAAGGATATTAAAATACAGTCTATACTATCATATGTGAATGCATAGCAAGAAAAAGAACTGAAAATAGGACTGGATGTTTATTGCAAAGTTCTATGATTTGTATCTTGTATTTGAAAAGAAGGTATTTATTGAGCTGCCCTTTAAGGGGGATCAATTAGCATGCCTGACGACTTGATACTTATACACCTTAATTGAAGCAACATTCAGTATAGCTGAGCTTCAAATATTACATCAAACCCAGAGGCTACAGAGGCTGCCTCTAATTAAGAAACCACAAATTATCAGTGCCAAAACTCATTGTGTTTACCAATTTGTTTGTAATTGTGGAGACAATTACATCAGCAGAACTGATAGGTGTTTGGCTTTCAGAATAAAGGAGCATCTTCTGAAATGGGTCCAAACAGCCTTGGGTAATCCAACAGCAGCAGCAAATCATGGCCATAAAATGCCTTCTTCGGCCATTACAAGACACTTACTATTTACAGGTCACCAGGTGGATCAAAATTCTGCATTTAAAGTTCTACTATGCCATCGGAACTCTCATTTCCTGCAATTTGCTAAGGCAGTTACCATTAACCATTTGAAGCTCCCCTTGTGCATGCAGAAATGGCTTTATGTCAATCTACACCTCCCCTGGGCATAAGGCTTGCCATTGGTTGCTTTCCTGCATATATTATAGGCTTAATTAATTAATGCTCTTGCTAGATCTTATATTTGAGGCTGATTTTAACCATGCTATTGTAATGTAGGTACTAATGAGTCAATAGGAAATGCTTGCATCTACCTCTTTGTCTTTGATTATTAAAAGGGACTGGTTAACTTTTATCATCATGGTGATTCTTTGATTCATTTTGCATTTAAATAGAACAAGTTAGTAATTATATTTAAATAAACAGTTTTCCTTGGGAGAGAAACTATTAATGTAAGGTTTTAAGACTTCTCTTCTGACATTATTCAATTCCTGGAATTGATTAGAATTACTGGATTGCCCCATATTGTATATTTCAAATCAAATCAAATCAAACATTTATTGTCAATGTACAACATGTATACAATAAAATAGAAATGAGCCTCCCTTGGTGCAGCCCTCTCTCCCAAAAACACAAAATACATCTCAGTAACTCAATAAATGAAAGAAATAGAATCCCTAAGCCCAAATAAGTAATAATTAACACATATTCCCATATGTATATGTATGTAATATATTACATTGGTATGAACATGTTGCACGTTATGCTGGCCCTGAAAGACTATCATATTAAATTTAATTGTGGTGTTATGTTGCATTCAGAAGTCTGACAGCCCACAGATAAAAGCTATTTTTCAACCTATTCATTTGTCTAGTTCTGCTTCTATATCTCCTGCCCTATGGTAGGAGAGTAAGGAAGTGCTGACCAGGATGTGAATCATCCCTGAGGATTTTCCACTCTGCTGAGACAGTGGGTCTTGACAATTTCATCCAGTGGTGTCAGGGGACAGCCCATAATTTTTTGTGCTGTGCTCAGCACACTCTGTAATGCCTTTTTGTCCATGGCTGTCAAGCCAGCATACCATACCATACCACAATATGTAAGGAGGCTTTCTATCATAGACCAGTAAAAGAAAATAATCAGTCATCGTTCCACCTAACATTTCCGCAAGACCCTAAGGAAATGGAGTCTCTGTTGAGCCTTCCTGACCACCTGGATTGTGTTATTTTTCAAGATAATATCTTGGCTAAGATGGACTCCCAGAAATTTGAAAGAGGAGACCATCTCCACACAGCCCCCTTGATGTACAATGGGCAGGTTCCTTTCTCTGCTTCTGGAAGTCTAATACCATCTCCTTTGTCTTGCTGAAGTTTAGATGCAAGTTGTTTTCTGAGCACCAGGTGGATAATTTCTGGAGTTCTCCCCTGTGTGCTAATTCATCTCCTCCTGTAATAAGACCAGGTATGGTGGTATCATCTGCAAAATTTATTATCACGTTAGATGGATCAGAAGATATGCAGTCGTATGTGTACAATAAGTACAGGTAGGACTGAGCACACAGCCCTGAGGAGAGCCAGTGCTGAGCTTCAGGAAGGAGGATGTGAAAGACCCAGCTCTTACTGTTTGTGGCCAGAAAGTCTTTAATCCAATGACAGGTGAGAGAAGAGAAATTCAAGTCAGTCAACATTTCGATGAGGACGTCCTGCAAAATGGTGTTAAAAGCCAATCTGTAATCTATGAAAAGTATTCTGATATAGTTCCCAGGTTCCTCTAGATGATTCACTACAGAACGTAGGGCAGCAGCAATGGCAGCAGCACTGGCATTTCCTTTGTAGGCGAACTGATATTGGTCAAAGTTTGATGAAAGACATGACCTGAGGTGTTGAAGAACCAATCTCTCAAAGCACATCATCACTATAGATGTTAGTGCACAATGGGTTTATAATAATTCAGGCTGTTTATTGCTGATTTATTTGGGATTGGAATGATAGTGGTTGCTTTCACACATGATGAAACACTGGCTGATTGCAGGGAGAAGTTAAAAATCCTTGTTAGGACCTCTGATAGTTGGTCAGCACAGGTTTTAACCACTATCCCCAGCACCACATCTGGACCTGCAGCTTTATTGGAATTCACGGCCTTCAATACAGCTCTCACTTGATGTTCATGCAAGGTGAGTGGCTAGGAGTTGGAGGGCCGGCGGGCTGGGGCTACAGGGTCAGGTCTCTTGACCTCATAGTGGGTGAAGGTGTTCAATTCCTCTGTCAGTGAGGCATCAGTTGACTGTCTTCATCATATTGCCTTATAGTTAGTTAGATGCTGCAGTCCCTGCCACACCTGCCTCAAGTTGTTGTCTGCTAGATAGTTCTCCACCTTTTGTTTCTATTTTTGTTTAGCTACCTTGATGCCTCTCCGTAGATTTGCCCAGGCCTCATTGTATTTATCTCTGTCACCTGCCTTAAAGGAGGAATTTCGGGCTCTCAGAAGTGTCTGTACCTCTGCTGACATCCAGGATTTGCAATTTTCATAGATGCACTTGTCCACTGTTACATTATCTGTGCATATTTTGATATATGAGAGTACGGTGTCAGTGAATTCTTGCAACTCCAAATGTTCAAATTATTCCATTCAGTAGTCTCAAAGCAGTCTTTCAACTGGCAGAGTGTTCCATCTGGCCAGACTTTCACAGTTTTCCTGACTGGCCGTATCATTTTCCTAAGGGGGTATACTTTGGGCACAACAGCAGACGTACCTATGTGGTCATACGTACCCAGATGGGAGTGGAGATTGCTCTATATGCCTGACTTAAGTTTGAATACATATGGTCTAAAGTGTACTTACCTCTGGTGGCATACTGCACATATTGCACAAACTTAGGAAGAACAGACTATAGACAAGCTTGATTAAAATCCCTAGCCACAGCAAAAGCGCCCTCAGGGTAAGTTTGCTCCTGCCTCTTGATGGTGTCATATAACTTAGAGAATGCTGTGCTAACATTTGCATCAGGTGGAATATAGACAGCGGTGATAACTATAACAGAAATCTCTCTAGGTAAATAAAATGGCCGACAAATGACAGTTAAGAATTCCACATCCGTAGAACAGTGTGTATAAGTAACTCCTGTTATCTGTGATTATAACACAGTCTTCAACTTTTTTATTTGTTTATTATTTGTATTCCTTATAAAAATCTGGAAATCATTTAAAATAAAATATATTTGGGTCATTGTATGCCTGATATATTACGATATTGTCAATACAGTCAAGTAGAGTTTCTACTGAATAGAACTTATTACAATGCAATATGTTCAGGGGTGGGATTGTACTGGCCATGCAAACCAGTAGTTCCGGTAAGCATTTGGCCCCGCCTACACAACCCTGCTCTTTCCTGTGCTTTATTTCATTTTTTTAGAGCACAGATGTCAGGCGGAGCTCCATTCGAAATCCAGGAAAGAAATACTTAGACTCTTTATTTTAGAGAAAAGATATCTTTT
>BHFT01025276.1:0-25548 GCA_004320025.1 Laticauda laticaudata | reverse complement strand
TTTATGCGCGTATAAGCCGACCCCCAAATTTGAAAAAAAAAAAGCGTTCTAAAGTCGGCTTATATGCAAGTATATACAATAGATAGATAGATAGATAATAGATAGGGAGGGAGGGAGAGCAGACTTCAATATACTGTGAATATCCAACATGCCAATCAAGCTTCCTCGGCCTACTGGATCCCAAATGTTTTATGGATGATGGTAATTCTTCAGATTTGTACTTCTAAAACATCTGGGAGGTAGAGATGCCAAATATGGAGAATGGTGATATAGATTACACAGCATCTAAAAAACCTTGTTGTTTCCTACTTAGTAATTTAAGTAGCAACAATTGTACTATACAGCATTACAATTATCCATCAGCTGGGAGCTTTTCCATTCTACAAAAGATGCATTCTGGTGACTGGCTGGGAGAGACACTTATCATTAAATTTGCTAAGTTAAGGCTTATGTGAAATTTCACATGGCTCATATCTAGAGGGTGAATTCTGCTATCTCACACAGATTTGGCTGAAGTCATAGGAGCTGCCTTATCTCAAGTAACACTCACTCCAAGATTTCCATTCCTAGTTCTCTTTTATTTTCCTTTGGTAATAAATGTTTGCCATTAAAATGGTATATGCTGCAACATCAATTTTATAAGATTATTTCATTGGTATTTTTTAATTCAGAAGAAACTGACATTTTTCAGGCATTGAACTCACTTGTTCCAACCTAGTCAATAGATGTCATCTCTTAATTTTATGCATTTATAGTATAATCATTTTATTTTACTTTAAAATGTCGGGGCTATCTAATTGCTTGACCATACAGCATGGCATAAAATTTGCTGTTAACAAAGCATGAATAAAAGCATGTATAATTTTTCAAAAAGCATATAAGTTTAAGTACGTTGACTTAGCTAAAATAGCATTGCTATCAGGAATAATGGTAAAGTATTAGTCTCTCTTTCTAGTGCCAGCAGTTGTTTCCATTATTCCTGATCATAAAGCTTCTTTCTCTTTGCCTTTTTTTTGGAAAAAAAATCACATTACACAATACATTAGCTATAGTGTTGCCCTAACTTGGGTTTGGCTTCATGAAGGCAACACCTAGCCAGTATAAATTTGGCTTTAAGATGACAACAAGTAGCCAATGCAGAGTGTATCAAAAAAATTCTCATACAAGACAAATGTGGGATTTTTACATTTATTCATTGTAAGGTGGCCAGGAATTTTGTTGAATGCCAGTTTTCCATTGGTTGACTGATTTGCACTCAGCCATCAATAGAGATATATAGACACATAGAGATAAACCATAATTACACACCATTCAAAAGAGACCATTAAAAGAACATGTTTCCCATGAAGGAAACAAAAAGAGTAGGAAACATCCTCCCCTGCAAACAACCAAATTCAGAGACCACCAAGGACTACACAATTCAATCCTGAGCTACATATAATCCATTGGATTTGAGCTCAAAATCCCTAATAGCAATAGCACTTAGACTTATATACCACTTCATAGTGCTTTATAGTACTTTCTAAGTAGTTTACAGAGTCAGCTCATTTCCCCCCACCCCCCCAACAATCTGGGTCCTTATTTTACCAACTTTGGAAGGATAAATCAATCTTGAACTGGATCAGACACTGGGCAATGTTAACCTGCAATATTGCATTTTAACCACTGCTCCTCCCCCCCCCCAATGAAGACATCATAAGGAAATTCTTCATCCTAGCTTTTTCACTTTTAGTTCTACAGTCCTTGCTAAAGAAGATCTCATTTCTCTGGAGAAACAAGAGAGATTCTCCAATCAATGTCTTTACCCAGGAATCAGGTGGAGAATTTTATTTATGGCCTGCACTAATTCTAAGTAATTGGCCAATTGTACTCCATATTTCTGCACTAGCAGGAGAGAATGCTGACTCCATCATACCCATCGCAACCAACTAGGAAATAGGGAATTCAAGATCATGCTGTTACTTGTGAATAAATGTTGCTGAACTCAGTAGGACTGATTTCTGTGAAGCCTCTTCAGTAGCGAAAAAACTCAGGGTGCAATCTTAATTTCTAAAGTTCTTTCCACAGAAAACCCTTTTTCTTCTTCTAAAAAAAAAAGGTCAGTAATTCTTGCTGCTTACTGCAATCTTAAATTACAGATCCATAGCTCTCATTTCTCTGTCTCTCTCTAATTTATTGGAGCAACTCAGTTTAGGTCTTTCATCTGAATCTGGAAGAAACAATACCTAATTCTCCGTGCAAGTTCACCTCCAGAGCACAGCAGGAAGAGAATTATGTACTGTTATATGTTATTATTCATTCTAGTGTATGTGGCTAAGCAGTCCTCTTCTACACCAAGTTTATTGTTTGTACAAGACTGTGTGTCTTTTGTAATGATATTCCTTCAAATGAAACCAAGCCAATAATGTGTTTACATGAATTGAACATGTTTGCTGTTCCACGCCAATGACTTTTTACTGGTTGCCTTAGTCTTAAAGCATGCAAAGGGATTAGCAAAAATGGTTTAAATTTAGTCCCCTTTTGGTGCTTTGATCTTATCTTTTCAATTCTGGGTTTGGCTTGGAGTCAGACTGTACTTCACTGAGAAATCTTTGGCTGAGTTTCTTAACATCAAGAACCCTCGAAACTCCTAATGCATCAATTTCCTATTAGTGAAAAGATAGAGAACTTAGATGCAGAACTTTACAACCTGTATCTTTTCAGGTGTAAGCCCCAGAACTCTTCCAAATGTTACTACTACATGTTAGCTTTTAATATGTTCCAAAGGGAAAATGATACCATATATAGGTAATGACTTGCAAAACAAAACATCAAAGTAGGAAGGGTGACATCATTTAGAGGACTTTGATGGATCTTGAAAAAAATATAATAATATAAGAAACAATTCATTTGGATGAGAGCCCATCAACAAATCTAATGTTTATAGACTGGAATGGAAGGTGTATAAAATATAATGGAAAAAGAAAATAATAACCCCTTATGTAATGCTTCCAAGAACACTACATGTGCATCTAATGACTAGCAGTTGTGTTCAACTCAGGAAAGTCTTTCATTTCACTTTTGCCCATGCAAATAAAGAGATGATGATGCACTTTTCAAAAGTGTATTGTTCAAAAATGTTATCATTTAAAATAATAATAGTGGTCAACATTTAGAGCATATCAAGTTTGTGATGCAAGGACTCAGCAGATAATTTCATTTTCTTCCCCTATCCCCAAAAATTAAGGATACAGTAGTGGTTTTTTTAAAAAAGTTTGGTCAACTAAAGACATCAATGCCTTATAAGACTGACATCCTGTAAGACAATTTTTTTCTTCCTTGACAGTGAAGATAAGAAACAAAAAGAGATTTCTTGCCTTTTTAATTGAGCTTCTTCATGGAGCTCATCCACTCAAATTGCAATGCTTCTTTCTGTTATAACTTTAATATGTTGTTAAACTGATGGATCCTGCTTCTGTTGATGAAGATCTTTTGATAATGTCCCATGTGTTTTGCAAGCTAAGAATTAAAAGGGAAATATTACTGTCTCAGAGTAGATGAATCTCCATTAGTGATATATACATTATGTAAGTTATATAGGAAAGAAAGGTAAAATGGTAATTCTTCTCCATAATTGGCAGACTTTACCAGTGATAGTGAAGTCTCTTTTTTGTTTATTCATTTATTTAGTCATTACTGCTTAAGTAAACAACATATCAAGAAAATATTGGACATTAAAAACAAACCAAGAAAACAACCCTTAGTGCAAGAGTTTTCAAACTTGGCAAGTTTAAGACTTGTGGACTTCAACTCCCAGAATTCCTGAGCTCACATGACTGGAGGAGGAATTCTGGGAGCTGAAGTCCACAAGTCTTAAAGCTGTGAAGTTTGAAAGCCCTGCCTTAGTGTTATTGCTAGGTTAATATAATCATGAGCTCCAAAATAATAATAATATCCAAGTCAACATATCTAATCATAATATCAATCTATTGATCATTCATTCAAGAGAAGTAACATAGAAGTGACTTGCCAAACTGTCAGTAGCAGTTTAGTGGTTTTCCTGAAATGTGAGATAAAGCAGGTATTACAACCGGAAAGACTGAACAAAAAAGTTTCCTTTTTTTCAGAATGCTTAAGACTTGTGATATTGGTTCTTAATATGACTATATAAAGAAAGAGAAACAAAATGATTTTTCCCAATCCTGCCATACTGCAAAAAAAAAAGGTCTAAAAATACAGCTCTTATGTTTCCCTTCTTTTATCCTGTTACATCATAACAGATAATGGAAGATATTCCTTTCAGTTCCACTTTCTGCTCTATGAACCATGAATTCTCCTGGCAGACAAGGATAGCTAAGAAACAATCTGGAGCATTAATAAAATTAAGTCTGTCAGAGGTGGGTCCACTGGGCATTAATTTTAAGTTCTAACAAGACCAAGTATTGGCAATACATTTTGGCAAACTCTGAACACAGAGTTTGGCACAAGTGGAGACTTCTATTGTAATTTAACTTGTCAGGCTTGTCCTGCAGTGAATTTTGTGTACTTTATTTTAAATTAGTTTATATCATACAGAACAACAGGGGAGGAAAAATATGAATTAATTTAGGGAGGAAACACCTTTTATAATGAAGGGACCAGATGCTGAAGCAATAGCCTGGCCAGCCAACCAAATGACTCATAGTTAAGTAATATGACTGTATCAGAGCAACATATAAATGTAATCACTTCTCATTAGACCAATACAGTATAGGAAGATCTGTTACACCCAGGATAAGCAATTTATCCAGTGGGTGGGAAAATGGGACACTGAAAATGTGTGGTAGCTATTTTCATGATGTAGAAGCCATATAGAGCTGAGGAAGATTGCCTGTTCACAATAGTGATATCTGAGGAACCCTCTTATCCCAGTGGGATTGCCTGGCCCCAGTGGTGGGATTCAAATAATTTAATAACCAGTTCTCCCAGGGTCAGGTTGCTTGTCGTGGGAGGCATGGCCCATCTCCATCTTAAAATTCTGCCACACAAGTGGTACAATCCTCCTGCAATGGCCAATCTGACCCTGGGAGAACCAGTTGTTAAATTACACCCCCCTCCACTATCAAAGTGGTTCCTAGATGCAATGCTGCGCTGCAATGGAGAAACAGAAAACAGAGCAGCTGGCATGGGGGAAGGAGGAGGAGCAGGAAGAGGAAAAAGGGAAAGTGGCCTCCTCTTTCCCTCATGCTGGCTGCTCCATTTCTCATTTTTCCATTGCAGTGCAGCTCCCAGGATCCACTTTGATAGCAGGGGATGGTCTAATTTAACAACCAGTTCAACCAAACCAGTACAAACCGAATGAATCCCACCTCTGGCTGGCCCCTCTTTGCTCTGCAGAAAGGGTATGCTACAGACCTTATCAGTCAAGGAATTTTGGCTGACGAGTCCAAGAATCCAGCCTTTTCTGCTGTGGCTTCTGGAATATTGTGCCCTTCAAGGTGAAATCTGGCTCAATCCTCTTGGTCTTCTGAAAGGGACTGAAAACCTGGCTTTGCCAACTGGCTTGGGGCCCTGAAGGGTTCCAGTCTGAAGGTGGCTAGTAGATAAAGAGAAGATCCCACCTCCACCCCATTTACGTATTGGTTACTTTTTATCCTACTTGTTATTAATTGTAAAGTTTTGAATTTTAATGCCCAAAGTTTTTAAAGTTTTAAACCAAGTTGTTTTGCACTGTTTTTTATGACATGATAATCCACCCAGAATGACTTGATAGTGAGATGGGTGTTGTATAAATTGAATAAATAAATAATAAACACCATCAGGGTCATTTATTGATATGAAGACAAATTTTCCCAGCCATACACACAATATGTTTATTACCACCTCAGCTTACCTCTGTCTTTTTTCTGAAGTTGGCAGCAACCTGTTGGCAGCAACCTTTTTCTCCACCCCAGGAGTCCACAGTTTTCCATGACACTGGAAAATGTAACAAGAAGATCTGAAAGCAAACACAATTCTTTCAAACGTACAGTACATCTCTACACCATATGCATATATGTCACTCACAGGGTGTGGGTTGCAATGTTGTGCCACAAGTTTCTTCATCCAGCCCCTCCCCACCCCAGGATCTTTTGTTTCCATGCCCAAGGCCACATAGAAGAAAGAGGCCACTTGGTGGTAACAAAAAAGGGCTGCCTAGGGAACTTCAGCCTCATTAACCAGTCAATTAAGTCAAGACCTCCCTTTTAGTTTCCTATTCATTCCTCATCAAAATAAAGTTTAGAACATGTCACCACTTGTCTCAGCTTTATTATTTATTTATTTGGTGTATGGCATACAATTAGAGGAATCAACAAATGCTTGAAACAATGCAGTCCTCACAACCTAAATTGCTAATTTATTCCATTCTGCCAGGGTTCAAGTAATAAATCCATTGGAAGTAAGACAAATTCTGTCCATTCAGTTACAGATGTTATGGGAAGTGGGGCTTTTTTTTTCATTACAAATTTCACAGTATTAAAGACTTAATGTTTAAAGAATTTCCAGGAAAGTCTTGGACCCCTTATTCTTGAGGAATAGCCTTTGAGAATTGCCTAATGGAGAACTTTTGCAGAGATAAAAATTACAGTGTTGTAACACATTTTTGTACCATACTTTTATGGGTAACATCTTCAATTCTAGGAACATTTCTCAGGGAGAATACCCCATAGAATGAAATATGATTTATTTTTGAATAACATACATTGCTGTCTAAAGAGGACAGGAAGAGAATGAATACTGGTAGCCAAAAAGAGATGAATCTACAGCAAAAAGTTATGTTAATCTCTGTTAATCCTCTGCTAAACACAACTCTTTTCTGAGCAATATTATTTTAACATTGATGCCAACAGATGCTTTGCCAATGTATTCCCAGAATGTTGATAGGACTCTGCCAATATTATATTAAGAAGGAAGATCTAAGGAATGCAAACACATTGTAGACTTTTATTAAAAGTGATGTCTGCCCAGTATCTTATTCCACAAAATTAAGAGGAGGGAAAAATCCCAAGAAAAAACAGCAAGCAAAACAAGCTTACAGATAAAACCCAGGAATGGCTGCTATTCCTACACCAACAAATTATATTCTTTGCTGTTTATTACCACCTCAGCTTACCAACAGTTTTTGTAGGTGGACTCAAAATAGACTTTTTCATGCATAATTTAAGAAGTTGGCATCTTTTTGCTTTTTTTATCCTTATCAACTTAAGATTTTCAATTCTGAGCTACAAGGCTCAGAAAGAACATATGCTTTGTACCAGTGGAATTCCTAGTATTTCTTGAAAATATTCCACCTTGAAACTATGGAAATTTAAGATGCCTGGACTTCAATTCCCAGAATTCCCCAGCCAGCATGTATTTTAAACATGCCAATGTTGAGAAGCACTGCCATGGATAATCATTTCCAAGATGTGCTATCAAGAACCCTTGCAAAATTGTTTTGGCTTACTTTTTTCCTCTTTATTTTCACTGAAGTTGCCAAGGATTTAGCTTGGTATCTTCTCAAGGAACATGCATTCTACCCCTGTATCATAGACTTTAAGAAGAGATTGGAAAGCCATTTTGGTATC
The DNA here is from genome assembly GCA_004320025.1 of Laticauda laticaudata. Taxonomy (NCBI): domain Eukaryota; kingdom Metazoa; phylum Chordata; class Lepidosauria; order Squamata; family Elapidae; genus Laticauda; species Laticauda laticaudata. The sequence goes on along the minus strand of BHFT01025276.1, from coordinate 17,983 downwards.
TTGTCTGAACAAAGGGATGGACTAGAAGACCTCCAAGATCCCTTCCAACTCTGTTACACTGTTATTATAACTTGTTCCAGTTTTGCCTAAAGCTAGAAAATACCAGAAACCAATCTAATTTTTCAAAAACTGATGTGTTATGTCACCCAAAAGGTTATCTTAAATATTAATGAATACTTTATAAATTTTGATTGATTATGTGCCATTGTCATTTTCAATTCTTTGCAGCTACATAGGTTTTCATATTTTTTCCATGATGATCTATTCTTAATTTGCTCTTCCAATGTCTTCCAAGAATGCGCACATCACCATTATTCATTGCCGCTGGTTGTCCTCTTTTTCTTTTCATCTTTCCCAGGATCAGAACCTATTTTAGACAGCTGGATCTTCCCATAATGTGTCTGAAGGAGGATAATTTGAGCCTGAACATTTGTACCTCCAGTGAGAACTCTGAGTTGTTTTATTCTATGGTCCATTGCTTTGTTTTAATAGACTAGACTAGACTAGACTAGACTAGACTAGACTAGACTAGACTAGACTAGAACAGAACAGAACAGAACAGAACAGAACAGAACAGAACAGAATAGAATAGAGTAATAGAGTTGGAAGGGACCTTGGAGATCTTCTAATCCAACCCCATGCTCAGGCAGGAAACCCTATACCATTTCAGACAAATGATTATCTATTTAAAAACTTCTAGTGTTGGAGCATTCACAACTTCTGGAGGCAAGTTGTTCCACTGATTAATTGATCTAACTGTCAGGAAATTTCTCCTTATTTATAAGTTGCTTCTCTCCTTGATTAATTTCCACCCATTGCTTCTTGTCCTGCCCTGGGGTGCTCTGGAGAATAGTTTGTCTCCCTCTTCTTTTCAGGCAACCCCGAGACATCGGAACACTCCTATCACGTCTCCCCTAGTCCTTCTTTTCATTAAACTAGACATATTCAATTCCAGTAACTGTTCTTTAAATGTTTTAGTCTCCAGACCTCAAATCATCTTTGCTGCCCTTTTCTGCACTCTTTCTAGAATCTCAATATCTTTTTTATATCGTGGTGTAAAGTTTTCTTGACTGATAGTTTATAGTACATTTTTAGAACACACAAAAAAGTAAATGGATAAAGATCCAATCCAGACCAGCAGTAAGGCAGAATTGTGAACCCTGAAATTGCAACTTTGAGTCAACTTGCTGGCTTAAGGCTCCAACATCACCATTACTATTCTGCTTATTATTTCAGGAATAACAAGCATGTAAATTTTGCCATAATTACTTTTTTCTTGCCAGGTCTGTATTGAACAGGCACTGTCTGATGTGATGCAGGAACTACTCTCAGTCTTGCGGGAGGGGTGTTGTACCTCAAGTGGTGGTGGGGCTATACTTTTTGCCTTGATACTGATTAAAAATGTTAATGCAGGTTCACTTCTCTTTGACAATACACTTTGAAGGGGATGGGAAGCTTTAATGAAAATAAACAAGCCCTTTTAAATTTTGCAGGGCCCTATTTCCAAAGCAAATTCAAGCATTCTGTTTTAGTAGCCCTCATGTATCCCATGCAGACACAGATTTTTATTTAATTAAGCTGTGCTTTTTTAAAAAATGCTAGAAATCATGAGTGGAACAATTGTTGTCCCATAAGTTTGCTCTGCTGATTTCTCCTGACTGCTGTATTATTTTATTACCATTCAATCCTACTATGTTACCCCTTTGAGAGTACATGGTGAATCTCCAGGTGTTTTCTTTTAAGAGCCATAAATAATGTTATTACTTCTTAATACCCTTCTAGTGTAACAGGTTCCCTCTAATGTAAGGCAGAATGTCAGTCTGAATTCAATACAGTAGATCTGGTTTCTCAGGGAGATGAGCCTAACTTTATTCATTTAATGACAATAATGACCATCCCAATATTCTGTCAGGCTGAGATGAAGATGAAACACTTTATAATAAGATGCATTATTTCCCCGTTTTTATTTTATTTATAGAGTAGTCAAAGATACACAAGCACTTAATCAGTTTTGATTGAAAATGTGTTCTTCATAAGCTAAAATCTTCAATATATTGAGAATACGTTGCAAGCTGTAAAATGACATGGAATGAAGCAAACTGTGTTCATTTCAAAGTTATGTTTTCCATTGTCTCCTGCTCTATCTTTTAAAACAGGAATTATTCTCCCGTGCTACTACTTTATTCCATAAGGGATTACGGTATTAGGTCAAGTTATTAACAAGCATACATTCCACAGATTGTTATAACTATCAGGAAATTTCTCCTTAATTCTTGCTTGGATCTCTCCTTAATAAGTTTCCACCTCTTACTTCTTGTCGTAATTCCAGATGCTTTGACAAATAGATTGAGTCCTCTTCTCTGTGACCAGAGTTGTCACATGGACATACTGAGGCATGCCCATCACTGCTTATGTTAGTCATATTGGAGCCAATTGGAATTTTGGGGTCCTTTTTTCCCCAAGGGAAGCCCCATATTCACATATAGCATTAATGTCCTGAAGTGACAAGGGCATGAGTGTATGTCTGAAGGGCCTGCTGATCCAGCAAGGCACAACTGGTGCACTGCAAAGGCCTTCAATATGATATAATCTAATTAAAGGAAGTTATGGGAGATAACAATGCCTAGATGACTTTGGCTGATCTTGGAAGCTAAGCAGTACTGGACATAAGTTCTTGGCTAGAAGACAATGAGAAAATCCCAATTTTTTTACACTGGATTGGGAAGACAAAAGTAAGTCTCAGAAGAAGGCAGCAAATCACTTCCATAACATGATCATAGAAAACTTGGATCCTATTGCAAAATCCAGAAAAAAGGGAGAATGTCAGCGGGTGCAAAGGTCTGACCCATTATCTTCCAATTTTAACTGTCCCAAAACTGCCACCCAGTACAGAAACAGAGCCTTCAAGATTGACTTCAGTGTTCAGAATTCAGTGGTGGGAAATGTAGGTTCCTGTGGTCAGGAAGGAAAAAACAAATGGACAGATACAGAACAGTCAGTATCTGATTCAACAGTAGTATCTGTTGAGAGGGAAATAAGTACCTGGATGGACCATCGCTTAAGTATGAGCCAGCAGTGTGCTGCAGTTGCCAAAAAAAGTCAATGCAGTCCAGGCTGCATCAACAGAGGAATACCATCAAGACAGTAGTGGGATTCAATTTTTTTACTACTGATTATGTGGGTGTGGCTGGGTGGGCATGGCAGGGGAAGGATACTGTAAAATCTCCAGTCAGAGGTGGTATTTGCCGGTTCTCTGAATTACTCAAAATTTCCACTACCGGTTCTGTTCTGTATAACTTGGAAGGTTCCAAGTAGTCAATTCTGATTGGCCAAAAAGGCCAGCAATGGATTGGTTCATTAGGAACCAATCCAAGAAGCCGCTCAAAGGTGGCAAGATTAAATTGATATCATTGGCTACAAGCCGGCAGGCAAGCCTCTATATAAAGGGCTGCCGTGGCTTGAGCCAATGTTCCGTTACTGTTGCTGTTAACCGAATAAAGAGTNCGTTACTGTTGCTGTTAACCAAATAAAGAGTTGTTAGTTGGAACCCGGTCTCACGCGCTTCTTTTCCGGATGGAACATGAATGATTTTCTGACTTCTATTTCCTTGATATTTACCCTCACCTAGCATCACACATTGTTATATAAAAATTACTACAGGTGGGCCTCTACTTACAACAGTTCATTTAGTGATACTTTGAAGTTACAATGGCACATTGAAGTTACAATGGCAATTCTACACTTCTGTTGCAGCATCCCCATGGTCACGTAATTGTAAACCCCATGATTTACAATTGGATGCTTGACAACTGGTTCATATTTATTTATGCAGGTTGCAGGGTCCTGGGGTCATGTGACCATCTTTTGTGACTCTCTAACAAGCAAAGTCAACGGGGAAGCCAGATTTATTTATAACTGGGTTACTATCATATCAACTGCAGTGATTCACTTAACAACTGAGACAAGAAATTGTAACATCGGGCAAAATTCACTTAACAAATGTTTCACTTAGCAGCATAAATTTTGGATTCGGTTGTGGTCATAAATTGAGGACCACTTATATTTGATGAGGATTATAAAAAATGAACAAGATGCTATGGGCTCAATATTTTAAATTCAGCATTGGATTACAATAATTATTTTTATATAAAGCATGAAATCATCTTTGGGAAACTCTAAAGAAGAGATTAGGAATAGATGTTCACTGAACAAAATCTATCTGGTTGCTAGAAGTTGAAAATGACATAATGGCACATAATCAATTCATAATATGCATCAGTCCTTTTTTCCTTATTTTAGGCAAAACCCAGTTTTTTATCTAAAGATGTACTTTATTATTATTTATTATCTATATCTAAAGATTTTGAAATTGTCGCCTTCTGTTTGCATGACTTTTTCCTTGAAGGCCTACTGAACTCTTCAGGAGCTGCAATGCCCAGTCAGATCAAGGAGCTATGAATGATATGAGACTTTGGGAAAAAGGAAGCATTAAGATGCCTTTTATAAATATACCTGTACTTGATATTAAGAAATGCCAGCCAGAAATGTGGAAGGCAGTTGCTTGTTCACTGCAAATTAAACCGTGTCATAGTAAATCTAGAGGAAGTATTATTTGCAAGTAAGTAGATTTTTAGCATTTAATAGCTACCTTCAGGCATTTTTCTTCATGTTAAAATTAGACCGCAAAAGAGGTTCCATGCACATCCATACCTTCAGCTGAAAAATGTAGAGGAAAATATGCTAATGTGTCATATCTCATAAAAGTCTGTGTTCATCTTCAGGCTAAGGTAAGGGCAGCTGTTATTCAGAATTTTCAGCTGATTATGTGAAGATCTTGAGAGAGTGTTGGGGAAAACCACTGTGTGGTTCTTCATTCTCTTTTTTTCTTTAAACATTCAGATGATTACATGGAAAGGGTTAACTTTAGTAGGTTTTCAGTTGAATATACATGTAGAAAAAGAAAATTAAATGACAGTAGTATTTTAAAAATTATATTTTCAGTAATAAAATGAAGAAAGCATAAAGCAAAACTGAAATTAGAACTAATTAGCGCATTTCCAACAAACAAAGCTTTCATATTTTGTTCTAGAACTGATCCAAAATTATTCTTATTTAATAAAGTATGTTTTTACCACCAGTTAAAAAAACATATAAACTATTTGCAAATTGTTTGCAAATATAGGGTGGAAAGTTGAGCAAGTAGAAGAAAACACAAAGCAGCTAATATTTCCAACTAATATTTGGAAATTCAAACAATTGATTTCAAACATTTGTGCAAGTCAGAGTTATTAAATCGAATTCAGGTTTGATTTGATTTTCAGATAAGATGGCTAGAAAATTACGTTTTTACAGATTTATTTTTTTTTACTAAATTGTGTGTACCTAATGTATTATGTAGTTGAATGGGGTCTAGTCAGGTTTTGCTGCGCAAATCCAAACCTCATGAAATTGTGGAGAGGAATAAGCCTACAGACAATCATCATAATGTTCATGTCACTGGTGGTGAACCTTTTCAGCACTGAGTACCAAAATGGGAGTACACGCACACACACTGGAAATCAGAAGAGCAGTTCTCTGGTGCACGTGCACAGGAGTGCCGGAAACCGGCGCACGTGAAGTCCAGCTGACCAGCACCATATGCATGCTGGGGAGTTGCTCTTGCAGTTTCTGGTGCTCCCATGCACACGAAGAACAGCTGGCTGTGCATGCCAGAACTCAGAAGGGCAACAGGCAACGGCTAGCGTGCCCGGAGAGATGGCTCTATGTGCCACTTCTGGCACACGTGCCATAGGCTTGTCATCATGGTTCTATGCAATGTACATAAAATACTTTGGCTGAGCTTCTATTCTGCTTAGTGGTGAATTCCTCTCAGCATAATTTGTGGACAAATTCAAGAACTGTAAAGGACCCATAATCTGAGAGTTCATCCAAGATGTTTTTAATTGGAAAAATAGCAATACAAAAAGAACTGGCAGAATTTATACATATTTATATTCAGAATGAAGTTATTGGATCCCTCTGCCTTTATAATTTTCACCACAAGGCAAGATGGGCGGTAAATAAATCTAATAAGTAAAATAATTTTAATGAAGTCCCACATGTGATGTGATAATGCAAAGTTCACTGCTTATGTAAAAGACTCATGCTATATTGTAATTTATTGTAGAATAAATAATTTAAATTACTAAATGCATCAATAGTTTTTTTAGGTAAACATAATTACACATCATATTATATAGGGCTGTGAAAATCTTCAGAATGAGGTGCTTTGGAACACATGGAAAGGCCTACAAATTTGTTTTCTAACATTTAATTAGTTGTGTCTTTTTTCAGACTTGTGTGGCTGCTATGGAAGGATTTTTAAAAATTGTGTAATTCCATACATTCCAAAACACGACTTTCACATGATTTACAGAGATCTAATATTACATATTGATATATGTTTGTAAAATTGTATGTTATTTTTATATGTGCACCTGTATTTTCTTTTTAGTTTCAAATACTGTGCACATATATAATGTGCAAACATTCTGTTTTATTGAAGGTCAGATTGTGTAGAAATTCTCAAAAAATGTGGAGACTTAAGCAAATTTCCTGAGGGACATATGGCTGAAAGCATCTGTGAACTTTTATCTCCAGCTGATGATTTGGAGACTTGCATACCTTTAGATACCTACCTTCGTAAGTACTGAAGAATAGGCCCAGTGAAACAACTTTAGAATTTAAAGCAGTTTATTTCTAGGCTTGACTAAAAAATGATGTGAACAAAAGCCTTGAGATAATTATAATTTATAATTATTTTATTGTCATTCAGTTTAACTGCCTTGTAATAATGCCATCTTTATGATCGCAGAATTGCTGGTCCTTCACAGTGGTCACACTTAGTTTTTTTAATTCCATCCAGACCTCTGATCTAAACATCTCAGAAATGGTATTTTAATTGTCAGTCTTTCACCTTGTCTATATTGTACTTCCTTTTAAATATAGTCATCATAATTTGTTCCTATTTCTTTGCAACTGTGATACTATGATTGGTTCTTTTTTCTTAAGCTTTTTAATGTTCCTTCTGTGTTTAGGTTTTCTAGACTATAGTATAATTTATTTATTTGACAGACTCTTCGAAAATTTCTTCCCCAAATTTTGATTTCCCAAGCATTCAGCACGCTATTATTCCAACCTATTTTATCTTCTGCCTCTTACATTTCATGGCACCCATTACCACAGTAACTTATTTCTTTTAAGAGGGATGTATTCAGATTTCACTCTTGCAGGGAACTTCTGACTCTTAGGAATGTAACTGACATTATGATCCAAGATTTGGCTCAGAGTTCATCTATAATATTAAGATAAATGTCATCCTCCTTTTCTGTTACAATGATTATTTCTATTTTTCAAGTGCACAGCAATAAGGTCAAATTCATAGTGGTCTTGGAAGTGGAAATTGTCACCTTCTAACAGGTGACAGATATACAACATAGTTGGAAGGGATCTTTTGGTCAAACCCCTGCTCAAGCAGGAGACCCTATACCGTGTACCAGAGATGAGGAATGATGGCCCTTTTATGACTTGTGGGCTTCAATTCCCACAATTCCTGAGCCAATGATGGTTCAGGAATTCTGGGAGTTGAGGTCAACAAGTCATAAAGGGGCGATTGTTCCCACCTCTGCCCTATACCATTCCAGACAATGGCTGTCCAATCTCTTCTTTAAAACCTCCAGTGATCAAGTAGAAATGGTTCTTGACTTAGAACAATTCATATAGTAACCCTTTCAGAGTTGTATGGCAGCTATGGGAGGATTTTTAAAAATTGTGTGGTTCCATACATTCCAAAACACCTCTTTCATGTGATTTACAGAGACCTAATGTTACATATGTAAGGATATTGATATTTGCTTGCAAAATTGTATGTTATTTTTATATGTGTACCTGTATGCTTTTCTTTTTAGTTTCAAATACTGTGCGCATATATAATGTGCAAATATTTTGTTTTCTTGAAGATCAGATTGGGCCATGATTATACTGTACTGTATCTCAATGCACTTTTTAAAAGGCTGGGGCTTCAAGTTCATGGTCATTGTTATCATCTTAATTTGACACTCTATTTCAGAGAGATGCCTTTGCATATGGAAGTATATATAGATAGTCCTCTACTTATTATCATAATTGAGACCTGTATTTCTGTTGTAAAGTAGGGGTTATTAAGTGTGTCATGCCCAATTTTACAAGCTTTTTGCTACAGTTGACAAATTATTGCAATCGTTGTGAATCATGTGGTCATTAAACAAATTTGGATTTCCCCATTGACTTTATTTGCTAAAATCTGGCTGGAAAGGTTGCAAATGGCAATCACACGGCCCATAGATGCTGCAACTGTTATAAATACAGTAAAATGGCTTTTTTTAATCAGATGCCCCTCAACTATTTTGGGAAATGAAGGACCTGAAGACTTCTGTAGGAGGCACCAGGATGGGGAAGATTGATTTGAACAGTTACTAACTCATTCCTCCTTTTGTCTGGCAGTTCTAACAATCTCTCATATATCTTTTTAAGGCCCTGTCACACTGCCCAACGGATGCAAAACGTTTGTAAAAAGGACACAGCGGACGAGAAAAATGTTTCCATCCATTGTTATCCGCTCTCAAAAGGGGCAAAAATTTGCATAAGCAGAGCGGATAACACGGAAAGGAACAGACGGGGGGAGGACGCAGAGCGTATATGGAAGCGATGCGGAACGGAAGCCTAGTGGATGGAAGCGGATGGAAACGGATACAGAGCGGATGCGTAGAGGATGCAGAGCGGATGCAGAGCGGATGACGCAGATGCGTAGCTGCATCCACTTTCATCCTTTCTCCGTCCGTGCTACTAATGCTGCGCGTCCGTTCCGCTTCCTCCTGCGTCTGTTTTACCGCTGGAACGGATTTGAGTTGCGCGGATGCGCAGCGGATGCCTAGTGGATATAGCAGATGCGTAATGGATGCAGAACGGATGTCCCCCGTATGCCTAGCGGATGCAGAACGGATGCATTGGATACATTTTTCCGCTCAAAAGTTTTGAGCAGCTCAAAACCTTCTGAGCGGATAAATGTCAATAGACGGATGCTGGACAGATAAGAGACGGAAGCAAAATGGAGGCAGTGAGTACAGAACGGAAGCATCGCATTAACCAACGGATGGCAAGTGTTTTTCTCCGTTTTACGTCCTCTTTCAATCCGTTGGTGCAGTGTGACAGGGGCTTTACTGTCTTCAGTGAGCAGTTTAAACAATGAGTAGTTTCCTTTATATAAACAAAGTTAATTGTTTGTATAAATGAAACCCTATTAACCTCAACTCTACTTGTAGTACTTCAATGTTGTTTTGGTTTTTGTTGTATAAGTGATGGAGGTGTCTTTTTTTTTACAATATATCTATGTGGTTACTACCCGTAAATGAAAATCAATTGTTGGATTTGCCTTCTTTAATTGTGACATCACCAAAACCTCATATAAACATTTAAACTAAATCTATTGTGATATAGGTTAAACTAAACTTATAGTGATAGCTCCATGCAGCTGTGATACAGCCAGAAGGTAAATTGAGAATGTTGAGAAAAAATTTAATGTCATCTTGTAGCTTTACTAGATAAATTTCAATGCAATACCCAACAATGATTGCACATTCATTGGCAAATCAGAAATTCAAAGTAATTCTAATCAGGTCTGTATTATTGTGTTGCATTGAGTAGTCAGTATTGCTCATACATAAATAAGGGGCAAGATCAGATGAGGGATTCAGCCAGTTTGGACTGGTTCAGGTGAACCGATGGTTAAGATTTTGTGCAGTTCGGAGAACTGGTTAATTGCATCACTAGCTGGCCCTGCCCACAATGCCCACCCCACCCTATATTGCCTCATCCACCTTGGCTGGTGGCTAGAGACACGCCCATGCTGAACTACTCACTGGCTCCTTTGCTCACTTGCTTGTCCAAACCACGCAGCCCAGCTGACTCTGTGCCTCACCTGCTTGCTTGCCTTTGCCGCAGCCTACCACGCTGGCCACACAGCCCAGCTGATCTCCGCACCTTGTCCATTCTGCTCATTGCAGCTGCCCACAAAGATTTTTTCTGAAAAATCTGAAGGGTCACCTCGGGGTGGACACAGCAAGGCTTGGCCATCTTTTGGGCCTGGCTCTCGCCATCCTTCCACCCACATGCTGCCCACTCACCCTTCGCCTCTAGTTGGAGGACATGCCAGTTCCTGCCTCTGGCCTTCCCTGGAGCCTCCCCCCTTCATGCCCCCTGCTTGCCCTTCACCTTGGGTTGGGGAATGCACAATTCCTACCTTTCTAAAGGGACACCCCCCCCCATCACCACTCGCTTGCTCCTGCATGTTTCCACCACAGTGTCACCCTTTGCCAAATTGGCTTGCTTATCTCCACCGCATTTCCCCTTCTTCATAGGCTTTTTACTCACTCTCCTTGCTTCTTCCCTCACAACCACCTCTTTCTTCATCCCTCAACCTTATCTTCCTCCCATGGCTGGTGGCAAAAGGGAAGGTGAACCAGGGCTGAGCTGTCGCTGCTCGGATCCCTGCCTGAATTCTCTACAGCTGCTGGGCCTTGCCTACCATGGGATGGTGGGCGACCAGGGAATAGTGACTACACAGCCCAAATTGCCCCTCTGCCAGCTGCCCCTGCCTTCGCCCACCTGCCGGCCTGTGTGCTTCAACTGAGCATAGGTTGCTGCTGTGAGAATGGTGTGAATTGCATGCACTGGAAGGTAAGGCTGATGGCGGCGAAGGAAGATCCACTCCAGGCTTGATTCATTCAGCTGAAGGGATGCCTTGGTGGGGGGAAACACAGTGAGGCTCAGCTGCATTTCAGGCCCAGCTTCAGCTTCCATGAGGCCTCTGGGTGGGAGGCCTGAGAGAAAATTCCTCCTCCAACGGCCACCCACACATTCGACTGCTGGCCGGACTGGCCTGGAAGTGGAATGTCCTCTTGTTGCGGGCTGGATGCAGGGCATAAGGTGGATGAGAGGATGAGTAGGCAGAAGCCTAGAGCAGGGCCCAAAAGGAGGTCGAGACCCGACATGGCTTCCCCCCGAGGCAGTCTTTCACCTGACCGCAGCAAGCCTGGAGTGAATCTTCCTTCCCCATCATCAGCCTTACCTTCCAGTCCATGGGCTCACATAGTTCTCATATTGGTGGCCCATGCTCAGCCAAAGTGTGGGTCCAGTGGGCAAGGGCAGCTGACAGAGGGGCGATACAAGCAGCATAGCCTCATGCTCTCTGGTTGCCTCTCATCCCCCGCCCTCTGGCAGGTGAGGCCCAGCATTTGTGGAGAATCCAGGTGGGGAATGGCATGGGGGGGAGCCGAGCGGCAACGGCTCAGCCCTGGCTCACTTTCCCCTCTGCCACCAGCCACAGGAGGAAGGTAAGGTTGCAGTCGCAGCCAACTGGGAAAGCCAAACCGCTGCCCAGCTCAGAGCTGCCAGCGGTGTGGGTGAAACTGCAGCACATGCCTCATTTGAAGTTCCCAGCCTTTTGTTTGAAAATTCTTCCAAATGAAGGAGGGGAGGAAGTCCCACCCCTGGCCCTTTTGTTGGACCTGGAAGGCTTGCCTGATGGTCTTTCCAGGCAACATGGGGCTGGGTGTGATTGTCCCTTTGCACCCAGTCCCTGGGAGACTGGCCAGGAGCACCTTGCAGGCTTGAGCTAGACAGGCTTTTGAGGCGATGGTGGCTACCTGTGCTGGGATAAAGTCGAGGCTGCCCCCCAGGCGGCTTTGAAATTAAATGTTTCCTTTTCTTGCAAGTACGTACAAACATCTTTAAAGGGAGAAATGATGAGTGAAGGAGAAGGGAAGTTCTGTAACCAGAAAAACTGAGAATGAAAACAATGTATTCAAGTTAAATTAGAAGTAGTTATTTGTAAAGGATCTGTGAAAATTTTGGAATATTGCAATAAGGCCCAATGAAAAAAATATATCAGAAAGATGTAATTAAAAGAGAAGAGAAAGAATGATAAAACATCCACTAACTGGCTGCTTTGAAAATCCCTTTCAAATGTGTTTTCATTTACAATGGATTGGAAATATTTGCTTGACTATATGCTTTAATGTTCAAAAATAATCTATCAGTATAAGTAAAGATGTATTCTTCAAACTTTAGTGCATTTTGTAAAAACCATTGTAGTATGAATGCCACTGTAGAACATTTCTCACCAAAAATGCAATTTAATGGAGAGTAAAGTAACATTTTACTACTTAGGCAACAAAAAAACCAAATATACAGGCGTAGAATAGGTAGATCAACTGGGAGTATCTGTGAGACAGATCTGTTAGATGGAAACTTATCAAACAGATCCAACCTAGAAATAAGAAGAAATTTCTTGACAGTGAGAACAATGAATCATGAATGGAATGCCTTTAGAAGTTGTGGGTATATCATTACTGGAGGTTTTTAAGGAAAAAATCTGTCTATAATAATATAGATCTCATGCCTGAGCAGGGGGGTTGGAAGAGAAAACCTCCCAGGCCCCTTCCAAGTCTGTTATTCTTTATAAATATCTCCATTCAGTCTTACCAAGAGAATGGTGATAAACAATACTTGGAAACAAATCTCAGGTCTTGTGATAGCAAAATCTCATCTTATTGGCTAGTATCAAGGGGAATATGATTTTGAAAAAACTTTCTCTCTCACTACAACATGCAAAACAAGGCGAGAGTGTCTGGAAGGGACCAGGAAAGGAGCCCCTCGATGTCAGTGATATCAAGTTGGCCATACCCACCCAGTCACATGACCACCCAGCCATGCCTACCCAGCAGTCATTAGGGCAGAGAAATGGTTGTTAAATTTTTTGAATGCCACCACTGGGCAAGACTTACACTTTTAAAACATCTTTAATAAGATAATACTTTGTACTACTACTACTACTACTACTACTACTACTACTACTACTAATAATAATAATAATAATAATAATAATAATAATAATATAATAATAATAATAGTAGTAGTAGTAGTAGTAGTAGTAGTAATAGTAATAGTAATAATAAGACTTAACAATAGTTGTAAAGAAAAAGGTTTGGTTCATTGACATTGCAATATCTGGTGATGCACGAATTGAAGACACGCAGCAAGAAAAAATCACAAAATATTGGGACTTACAAATTGAAGTTGAGCGACTTTGGAAAAAGAAATTGTGTTATCCCAATTGTATCTGGAGCCTTTGGAGCAATATCTAAAGGGCTACCTCGCTATTTGGAAATTCTGAAATTATCAGACTTGAATACCCAGATTCTACAAAAAACCACCTGCCCTACTTGGAACAGCTTATATCCTCCAACACTACCTGAACAGTTCCTAGGCCCTTGGTTAGGACTCGAGCTGTTGAGCTACCAACCAGCCCCAAAGGATGTGAATCTCATTAAAGATTAAACAACAACAATAGTAATATTTAACATAAATATTATTGTTATGCATAATTTTGTTACAGTGCAAAAATAAAAACAGTCAAAATCAAGGTTTACATTTGCAATATATTTCCTGTAAACGTCAAAATAAGATTAATCTTTTTCTGTGGGTTACATTTTTAAGAATGGATATCTGGCATAGCAAGTTAGTTGAGAATTATCTTGATGTTCTACATCTGTGGATTGGGAAGGTGATGGGAATGGAAGGAGAGTCAAGTGAGGAGTTAATAGCTTAAATGTGCTTTCCTTCTTTTTCTTCATGTGTTTCATAACACTTCCAAGATTTCACGTATTTTCCAATGTAACTTTCCAAATGTTCTGCATTTGGATTCCTAATTTTGATAATTTTTTATTAATCTTCAGGAAACATCAAACTGTCAGCCAAGTTTTTACACTGAACTTTTTGGACTGAGAAACTCCTTCTCTTTCTTACAATCCCTTCCATTTCTTATTTCAGTTCAATTAAATCTTCATTTGAAAACTCTCACTCAGTTATGATATCTCTTTTTTTTCCACATCTTCATCTTCAAACGTAAATCAAGGAATTTGTGAATGTCAAAAATGTTATATTTCATCCAAAATTTCAGTATGGAGTTTGTCAAAGTATTGACAAAAATAGGTCAAGAGGATGGGGAAAATTAGATCAGAAAATAAAGAATTTGAGACTTGGCAATTGGAACTGAAATTAGAAATTATGAAAATAAATATTAAAAAATTAAATAGGAAGGATAGGAAGTTTTGAGAATTGTATTTCTGATTGTATGAATGAATATCTATCTATCTATCTATCTATCTATCGTTGGTCGTTGTTTCGGTTCAGTTTTCTCCCGCGTAAAATTGGAAGTTATCTAGGAAACGTTTCGATGAAGTCTCATTCATCATCTTCAGGCTTGTTTTCTTCGCTCTGTGCTTCTCAGAGTAAAGAAGAAAAGCGAAAAGATTCCACTCTGAGAAGCACAGAGCTTGAGAAACAAGCCTGAACATGATGAATGGAGACTTTATCGAATGTTGCCTAAGATCACTTCCAAATTTTAATGCGGGAGAAGAAATCCCGAACAACCAAAGATCCAACAAATACCGCCGAATACGCGCCAAAAACAAACATATTATATAAGTTTGTTTTCTGAGGTTTTGCGGGTATTTGTATGGTGGTCTTTGGGTTCGGTTTTTTCCCCGCTAAAATGGAAGTAATTTTGGCGACGTTTTCGACGAAATTCTCATTCATCATCTTCAGGACTCTGTCCTTCGGCCTTGGTGGCTTCTCGAGTAATGTGAGCTTGCATGCTTTTTTTTCTTTCTAACTGCCAGTGGGGATAATGACTTGACTGGGTGGGGGGCGTTGGCTGTGTTCTGATTGGCTGGGGGCCTGGCTGTGATCTGATTGGTTGGGGGTTGGCGCTGTGGTACTTCCGATTGACTGGAGGTGTGTTCTGTTCAGGTTGGGGGTCTTGGCTGTGGGTGGTTACACTCTTGTTGTGGCCCTCATGGGTGCGGTTGGTGTCATTCTTCATTTGTTTAAGGTATCGTTTGTTAATGAGGGTGGGGTTTGCCAAATGGCTGGTAGGCGGGAGGCATCATCTCTTTTTTACTTCAGAAGATATATTTTTATGATAATTGTAATTATTATTTACTAGCCGTCCTTTCACGGCGAAGCCAACTGCACTGAAAGCCTCCAAATACAGGAACACAGTGTTCCCAGCCAATCAAGAGCCACAAAACATACAGTTTAACGAAACCAGAAACCCCAATCAATCAGAACAGAAAGCTCCAATGTCAATAAACACAGACTCAATACTCCCAACCAATCAGGATGTATAAAAAAACATCCTGGTACAGCAATAGGCCTACCTCAAATTTAAAAACCAACGCTGGTGAAGAGCTCTGACCCATCATAACAAACTCAATATATGAAGCCTGATGATGGCAGATGAATTCTGCTGAGGAAACCAGATGCTAACAAACTTTAAAAAATCTCAATGACATGGGATAATACCGAAGGAAGCAAGAACAGTATATATACATACATACATACATACATACATATGTGGATCTTTGTATCGGGTGTTGTCTCCCGCGTAAAATTGGAAAGTATCTAGGCAACGTTTCGATGAAGTCTCATTCTCATCTTCACGGCTTTTGTTTCTTCAGCTCTGTGGGCTTCTCAGAGTAATGTTGGAGCTTTGTCAGCTGCTTCTTGCCTTTTAATTGCTAGTGGGGGGGTGATTGATTTGGGTGGGGGCTTGCTGTTGCGTTTCTGATTGGGTGGGGGTGTTTCTCATTGGTTGGGTTTTGGCTTGTGTTCTGAATTGGCTGGGGTGTGTTCTGTTTAGGTGAGGGGCTTGGTGAGTGCTCAGGGTTAGTCTTAGTTTCTGGGGGATTTTGAGCTGGGTGCAGCTGTGCACCTGTTGTTATGCTTCGTGTTCGGTGGTTGTGCCACAGTCTTCATGGTTGGGTGTCAGTTGCTTCTGTATGGGTCAGAAGGGGTTTGAAGAGCAGGTCAGTGGTGCGCTGCGGTACGGCTTCTGGTTCGTGTCGCTGTCTCATCTTCTATGTGGGTGTGAGTCTTTTTATTCTATGTGGAATGTGGTGGTACATTTGTGTGGCGCTCGTGGTGTGGGTCTGGTGTCATTCTTCATGTTTAGGTCCTGTTTATTAATGAGGGCAGGTTTCAAAATGGTTGGTAAGCGCGGGAGGTATCATCTCGTTTATTCAGCTGTGTGGCGCATTTTTCTATCTCTATGGGGCTTCTCTGATTATTCTGTTGTTGAAGTGTTCGCTTTTGGGGATAGTCAATTTCATGTCTGTGGCTTTGAGGTGTTTTGGACAGGGGATGAGGTCAGTTCTTCTTTTTTAAGAATACCCTACCAAATCAGAACGAAGTCAAGCCCCTCCCATCAAGTCAGCACCCCACTAGCAGTTTAAAGGAAGAAGCAGCGCAAGCTCACGATTACTCTGAGAAGCACAGAGCTGAAGAAACAGCTTGAAGATGATGAATGAGACTTCATCGATAAACGTTTGCCTAGAATACTTTCCAATTTTACTACGGAGAAAACCCTGAATTATACCAAAGATGCACATACAAAATACCGCTGAAAACCTCAGAAAACAAATATATATATATATACACACACACACACACACACACACACACACACACACAATTTTAGTGGTAATTTCTAAGATAAAAGTATTGGTTTGAAGAATAGAGGATATAGAAACAGTCTCTTTTTGAAAAGCAGGATAGAATTTAAGGGTTTCAAATTACTATAATTGGTAGCATAACCAGCTAAATATTTAGATTGGATATTTTTATCCATTTATCAAGGGTTTTATCTGCTTAGCAAATTTAACTACCTTTTGCAATTGACTATGATTTTATCAACACTGAATATGTTCAAGTGATGCTCTAATTATTTGGGATTGCACACAAGGAACCCGCACTATTTTGAAAGCTTTGCTTTCTTTTGCGACATTCTATTTCAATTTTCAGTTCTTTCTATTTGGTGATTGCCTGTATTCTTCTTTAGAGTAAAATTACTCATTAATAGAATTTCTTCCAGGTCCCTTATTCTTGATTGTTCCCTTCTGAACATCCTCCAGTTTGAGGCATCCATGTTAAGATATAACATCTCTGCAAATTGCTGTAAAATTTAAAAAGCAAAAACAACATTAAATAATATACTCATGGGAAACAACTGAGACAGAACTAAAATTCATATTAGGAACTGAGGTTTGATTATGGTTACAAATGGGCACTAAAGGAAACTAAAGAACTGGCACAAAAAAGTTAAAATGGCTAAGCTGGGTATAACTTATTTCTTAAAGGGTATAACTTATTTTGATAACTGGGCTAAGATATTAACAATATCTTATCTAATATCTAATAACAATATCTAATATTTCAGAAAGGTACAGATTTCAATTAATAAATCTTTAGAAGGTTTTGAGATAATCTTTTACCTAAACATAGACATCTTAGAGTTTGAAAGCATGGATGATAACAAAATTGAGATTATCATAATAAAAATACAAGAGAGAGAGAGGGAGAGAGGGAGAAAAGAAACAAATCAAGAAAAGCATTTGTACATGGAACAGCCATGACAAGAAATTCTGGACAATGCCTTTTTATGAAAGTTACAAAATATTAAAAAACAGGTACAGAATAAAGGAAAAAACTTTGAAGATTTCTCTTGAATGATCAAAATTAATGAAAGTTCATATCCTGTGATGCCATTGGAAGGATTTAAAAGTTAAACTTGTGAACTAGAAAACTTGTGAACCAGAAAAACAAGGAACATAATAAAGTTGGACTATTTTATTTGGGATCAATTATTTGTTTAATATTTTTTACAACCCAGGACTGAAAAGTCGACAATTTCTGAATTGTGTTTGGATAAAGTTAATACTTTTTTATTTGTGACTTTAAAAGAGAGTGAAAAATTCTGTTTTTATTTATTTATTTTTATTTTATTTATTTATTTTTGTCAATTGCTTACAAGATAATAGGTATAAGTAAAAACATAGTTATGAATACA
>BHFT01025275.1:0-60164 GCA_004320025.1 Laticauda laticaudata | reverse complement strand
AAAACATCGGGTCGCTTGGATGGGAGACCACCAGGAAATCAGAGGACTGGATTGGGAATGGAAAAATATATGTGCATGGGTGGCAAAGAAGCTGCCTGGGGGCAGCCAAATGAAAGAGCTTGACTCTTGAGAGCGGTTTCTGATGGACACTGAGGATGCCTGGGGTTTGTGGGACTCTTTAACATTATTACCCTGTGAAATCAGATGTGTAGGGAAAAAAGCAAACACATCTGGACTCCAGAAGGAATCCTAGTCATCCACCTTTGGAATTGAGTGAGTCGCAGTGGCAGTCCTCGACTTAATAGTTCATTTAGTGACCGAAGTTATAATGGAACTGAAAAAAGTGATTTATCACCGTTTTTCACACAATCATTGCAGCATCCCCATGATCAAGTGATTAAAATTCAGATACTTGGCAAGTGACTCATATTTATGGCAGTTGCAGTGTCCCAGGGTCATGTGATCACCTTTTGTGACTTTCTGACAAGCAAAGTGAATCGGGAAACTTTGGCAGTGATTCACTTAACCGTGGGAAGAAAAGGTTGGGAAATGGGGCAAAACTCACTTAACAACTACCTTGCTTAGCAAGAGAAAATTTGAGGTTGATTAAGGCGAGGAGTACCTGTATTGCAGGCTAACTGCCTACAGCAGGTGTTTGGTCCTGATGGGGCTCAAGGTTGACTCATCCTTCCATCCTTCCTGGGCAGTGGTTGGATCCAATTATTCTTACTGCCCATTCTGCGGGTGTGGCTTGGTGGGCATGGCAGGGAAAGGAGACTGTAAAATCTCCAGGCAGAGGTGGTGTTCGCTGTTTCTCCGAACGACTCAAAATTTCCGCTACCGCTTTCCAGAACTGGTCAGAACCTGCTGAATGCCGCTTCTGTTCCTAGGTCTGTGAAATAAGGATGCAGCTAGTTGGGGGCAATATGCTTACATTGTAAACTGCTCCGAGAGTGCTGTAAAGCACTAAGGGTCAGGGTATAAGTCTTACATTCTATTGCTATTGTTTTATCTGTGGATGCTGTGTATACCGTGGCTCAGAAACTGGACTTGAATCATGAGTTCACAAGTTGACTTGGAACTGGTTTCTTAAGCTTATCTAGCAGGACTGTGGTGGCTTTAAATAAATAGAAATAAGTATAGTCAGAAAAAAACAGCTGTCCCACCAAGTCAGCCATATTTTGCTCCCACGCTAAAAATGGGAATATCAGTACAAAAAAATAACAATTGGCTCTGTACCCAGCCTACCAAAGGTTCATGTGACTAGGCATTGTGGTGGGTACCGGTACTATATTTGACAAGATGTTGCCTGCTATTGATTCTACAGCTTTTTGTTCCATTAAAGTTTTGTAGTAATTGTTCAGATCCAACCTCACATTTGAAAGCTAAAATGAGAAAGTGGCAATCATCTGGCATTTGCATTTTATAAGCAACAGTGGTGTATACATGCCAGCATTTAAAAAAAAACAAAACCACAGTGCAGCTGAGACAGTAGATGGCAGTGTTGCTTGCAGTGATAGTTATCCTTCTAAAATACCATGAGACTGGTAAAGGAATTATCACTTAATTAATTGATATGTTTCATCCTTCAGCCCAAATTCAAGCAACTGGAGTTAACATGATTTATTTCTTCTTATCTATTAACCCCCATTCGCTTTTTTATACCTAAGTGTTTTTTCATGAATGAATAATATACATGTCCAAGGATAATGTTACAGGGTCCAATCAGGATCGGTCACCAGGACCAGAGGAATGGCTTTTTTAGTGATTTGTTAAGTGTTTTCTTTTATTTCATCAAGCTTGATTTCTGATTTACAAACTAAAATTGATTTAAATCTGTTATCTGTCTATAAAATTGCAAAGTGTGATTATACGTGTAACAAATCTTAACATTGGAGTGGAGGTTTGTAGATTATGATAGAGGCTTATGCAACCATGAAAAAGATATAGTAACAAAGTTCAAAGATAGAGCCTATAAGTGGTTCTGTTTAAAAGTGTACATATCTGGAGTGAAAATACACACAATGACATAGAATAGTATTCTAATAGACACAAATTTGAAGAATAGTTTTGTGCATTTGCAGTGTATTAAATCTAATGAGTAGCTGTAATAAGGGATATAATAGTCCCAGAATTAGATTGAAGTAAGGCTTGGAAATATTTTCAGAGAAGCCTCCATTGTTTGCTGTAATACATTTGGTTGATGTAACCTGAGGAGGTATCTCACCTCAATGGGATTGGCCTGCTCCACTCAGGCGGGCAGAAAGAGCAACGAGCAGACCCCGTTGGCCAAGGAATTCCAACTAATGGGGTGCAAGAGAAGAGCCTTTTCTGCTGTGGTTCCTACCATTCCCTTCATGATGAGATATGCTCCTACCCTCTTGGCCTTCCAAAAGGCCTTGAACCTGTCTCTTTCTATTTTTCTGAGGTCTAGATATGGGTGTGCCATTCTGGAGGTGGGATTAGCAAATTAAAGATCCCACCTTCATCCCATTTTATAACTTCCCATCTCAGCTAAATCTCCATTAATGTTACACTTATGGTTTTATAATATTGTTTTATCGTGTCATTAGCCACCCAGAGTTGTGTGGCCGTGAGATGGGTGGCCTATAAATGTAATAAATAAATAAAATGTTAACAATATGAATACATTTGTATAAAGATGAAGCAAGAGATTCATATTGGTTACTAGGATCCACAGCAAAATAACTACTAGACTGATTTACAGATTTATTTGTACACTCAAAAATTGTGCTTGCAGATTCAAGAATATCCATTTCAAATGCTTAGCTTCTTTACATCAAAATATTTCTGGCATAGCCATGAAATGCTTTGTGTCTGTGGGCGTATATGAATGAGTCTGTGCAATTTGGTCTTCCAAAAGCTATAGCTTACGATATGTAGGCTTTAGTGCTTTTTGTCAAAAATACTAGGTATATGTTCTTTTTAATACACTGAATATAATTTATTAAATCCTGCTGAAAATTAAACTAGATGTATATGTTTTGTTTGTTTATAAAATTTATTGGCTGTCCATCTTACCTCAAGAGTAACTCAATAAATTGCAAGAGGGGAAGAATGAATTACCTTGCTTAGTTTTTATTGACAAACATAGCTCAAAACAAATAAGAAGAAAAGACTCATGTAGCTTTCCCCACACATTTGCCCTATCCAAATAATATGAAATGTTATAGCAAAACTTGACTTGGACAGTTTTTCCAGTAGTTTATTGTAAAGAGTTGACTTGATTTGTTTTTTAGGCCTTATGCCTAAATTGGTGTCCCTCGTGCTTGAAAATAGAAGTCTGGAAACAATCAAACCTTAGGCCGATTAAAAAAAATCAACATAGTTTTCAGTGTTTTTCCATTGCTGAAACATTAGAGCCTGTGCATAGGCCTGGTAGCCAAGATACAGCCCTCAAAGCATATGCTTATCAGCCATACATAACATCAAGTCAGGATAGTCTGTCAGCTCCTAAGTCCAGGAGAACTAGAAAGGTTACATAATGTGCAATTGCTTCTAATCTATTTATACTTATGTATGTGGAAATTAAACCTGATTTTTCTTATTGGCTAAAATGAGCTTTGGCATAAAGATGGAGAAGAATTTGGATCCCTTGTGCTTAAAATGCACTCAGCTTCCTCTTTTGCAGCATCTGATCTGACTACAGTAGTGAGTTTTTAAAAAGAATCATTCAAGAAATAAGGAAGCTCATGAGTAAATTATAGGCACAGGAGCCAGTTGTCTTAATCAAATTGCAGGGATTCACCTTCAGGAAATAAAACTTATGAAGATGCTTACATAGATGGAGAGTTTTAGACCATGTGGCTGCCACTGGAGCACAGGATACCCATTTTATCAAGCAGTTTTGGATATAGGAGCCTGTGATGCAATTATGGTCGATTTCTCATCTTACAATCCTAGACCTACGAGCAATTAATTTAGTGTCTCCTAGTTAAATATGCCCACCTAGCAGTTTGAAAGTATGCAAGTGCAAGTAGATTAATAAGTACCACTTTGGTGAGGAGGTAACAGCATTCTGTGCACCTTTGGCATATAGCCATGCTGGCCACATGACCATGGAAATTGTGATCAGACAACACTGGCTCCCTTGGCCAAGAAACAAAGGAGGACCATGCCCTAGTGTCGGACACACCTGACAGGGAAAACTTTACCTTTTTAGTTAAATATGCAGACAAACGGTGGGCATTCTCTGATTGTTAAAAGAGATAGGAAGAGACTTCTCATAACAGGTCCACACCCACGCACTCACACAATTATCTACACATATAAATTGGAAGCTTTGTAGAGAGTTGGTACTTTCCTTAATGCTGTATCCATAAGCAAATCTTTATTGACTGCCACCTTTAACAGAAAATAGCTCTGCTTATTCATATTTCTGGAGTCATACATGGAATGCTTCAGTGAGCATGACAAATAGCAGAAGGATGTATATGGGGTGCAACATTTTGCATCTTAAAAATCAATTCATTTCTACTTCCAAAAATGGGTGGTGTAGATTGTAATGTAGTCATGGAAAGTAACAATCCCCAGCATTTTGGTGGGCTATCATAGTTATCATGTAACTATTACACAGTGTGCAAATAAGCATGTAAGAATTATGTAAAGCATTCCTAACATATAAGAACTGGAGAATATGATATAAACTGTGTTCTGTATCCACTTTTACAAACGGTCAGTGTGATTTCATCTGTCATTAAGTTAAGCTGTGCATAACTTAAAACAACAACAGGGTCTTAGTCTACTCTTAAGGATACATGTATTTGATAAAACCACTTTACGAAGGAACTGTTCCTTGGCATTTATTCCAATAATACATTGAGAATTGTCCAGATTATCAGCCAACAAAGGATTCCTATTTATTACCTTTATCTGGGTCTTTCACACTTAAGGAAGTTGTTTTTTTTTAGGGAAAAGACAGGCAGACAAAAGAATGTGTTTGGTTTCCAAAATTGCAGTGAAGGTCCAACACCAGCTGGAGCATTTACTGCCTTCCCTCAGTCAAGGGCCCTATGATCCGCCTCCCATTCCGGATCAAGATTCTGCCGCGTTTGGCTGTCAGGAGAGCAGCCCTTTTCTCTCCTAGCTGGGCAGCCCTGATGAAAGGCTTAGCAGGAAACAGGTTCTGCCTTTTGTTCATCTCATCTACAAAAGATTCCACCCCCTCAAAGCGTTTAGTCAGTTCTCCAAGATGTTCCTTGAGGGCATTAAATTCCTTGTATAGGTCATCCAGGGCATCAGAAAGAGGTTTGATTCTAAAAAGACAACAGGCAAGAAGGGAAATGGGTTAAATAACCCTATGCTAATTTAACAGAATCAGGCTTTCATTTTATTCTGACAAGGTTCAACACCACAGCTGGATCTATGCTCCCAAACTCGATTATGGCATCTAGGCAGTAATTTATTTTCATAGATGCAAGTCGTCTGTGCAAAACTTTGCTCAAGCAAATGTCTATTTCTTGGGGATACTTCCATAATACAGATGCAGTGACATCGACCCAGAAGTATTTATTTTATTATATTTAGCTGTGTAGTCCCCCACAAAGAGTACATAGAATCAGAGGGCTGGAAGGGATCTTGAAGGTCTTTTAGTTCAACCCCCTGCCCAAGGCAGGAATCCAGTTTCATCAACTCAGTCTTCTGAATCTGCAAATGATAAGTTGCTTGTTTGCTGCATCATTAGGACTTGTTAACAGGCCAACATGTGCCATTGTTGCTTTTTGTGCACTACCTGGGAT
The DNA here is from genome assembly GCA_004320025.1 of Laticauda laticaudata. Lineage (NCBI taxonomy): Eukaryota > Metazoa > Chordata > Lepidosauria > Squamata > Elapidae > Laticauda > Laticauda laticaudata. The sequence goes on along the minus strand of BHFT01025275.1, from coordinate 54,405 downwards.
CTTTCAAGATTGAGCTAGTTTTTAAAAAAAAATAATCAAAATTTATCTCAAGGTCTGGACACGCACACATTGGATAAAGCCAAAAAAACAGATTGAAAAATGGCTGTAGTGAAAACCTACCCACTGGTTTGGTATCTTGTGCAAACCTCCTAAAGTAGAGCATGTGCTATTTAATCTTAATCCTATGAACAACTACATTCCAGTACTCTTGTTCTTCTAGATCAACTGCTGACACAAATGTACCAATTCTCCACTAGACTGGCATATTTTGAGTTGCTACACAAAGTCAGTTAGAAACCTATCCAGATTTACTGCATGGATCTTAGCCCTCACCTTCCATAGTCAGGCAACACTGTTTGGTGATCATGGAGGAGAAGATTCCTGATTTGAGACATAATAGCAAATTTCCAGTTGTCAAGAACCACAGTAAGATTAGAACATCCCCTCGTATTGACTTTATCAGCTGGAAGAGAAAAGAGAAAAGAAGAGCAAACTGGAATATGATATAACAAAGAAGTAGCTGTGCAAAATCATCATCATTGTCTTAAAATAAACAAGGACAGGTTTAAAAATCTTCAAATACAGATTCAGTGAATGCATAAAAAGAAAGTACTGGTGATTGGGAACATACCAAAAGATCTAGAGAAGCATTTGAACACCATATGAATGGGCAGAATCTCAACACATCAATTATAAAATGTCATGTTATTTGGTACAGTGCCTATATTACAATAGTATCATTAGCTAGATCCTTGAAAAGAATCTGGACAATCAAAATACCGTGCCACATCCAGTTAGAACTATCTGGTAGATTGTGTGGTAATAACAACAACAATTTTACTATTTTTCCTTCCCCTCTTTCTCCAATATTGCACTTTTGTTCCTAAATGCTGTCTGCGCCTGAGAAGGAGGCATTTCCACACCATTAACATGAAATGAGAATCTAGCAGGACTATTGAGGACAACAGCCAGACCTTCACCATACAGTCATACCTTCTCCATGGGTAAAAAAAAATACTCCAAAACCTCTGTAAAACAATGTGGCAGTTCACCCATCTCATATGAATTCAAGTGGAGAACAATAGGAGGAATAAAGTTGTTTCAGCATAACATCAAACATAATGGCAGAATAAAGGGATCCTAATTTTTGAAGGTTGACATGCATCTTCAAAGACCTGCTTTTCCTTAAGAGTTCATTTTAGGACCCACAGTATTTTTCTAAAGTGAAATGTGCTCAACTCTCTGAAAACGTCCTGGGAGCTGCACAAGCAGAAATAAGATTTACAGCTAAAATTCAGGAGCTCACAGATACTTAAAACTGTGAAGAATCATGCACAAAAAATAAGTTCAGAATTGTATCAGAAATGTGAAAATTGGAAGTTGGGAGAGGATTGAAGTCTCAGGTTAGCAGCCTTTATGAAAACAAATGGGCTTTGGGGCATCCTGTCAAAAGCAAGTGCGCCACAAAAATCATTCTCCCTTGCACAATGGGGGTTCCAAGGCCCTTACCAAAGAGGGGCCAGCCTATCCAAATGCCCCTCTGCCCCAATTCACCATAAAGAAAACTTTCTGTTGTCCCAAGCAACAGCCTGCTTTCTGGGGAAAGCCATGCTGTTTGGGACCTGTTACCTTCTGATCGGTAGTCCCATTTGGGGGTGGCTTGCTGCTGCTTCGGTGTGGCTGCACAGCTGATGGCCACCAACAACAGCAGCCAGATAATCTGCTTCATGCTGCCTTGACAGTGGCAAGAGAAGGAAGACCAAATCAAAAGATCCACTTCAACAGTCTGCACAGACCTCACAGCCTTATTCCTGTCCTGCATCCAACCCCGCCCCTTTTTCCTTGATGGCTCCCATATGGTTGCTCATCTAGCTGGGCTGGTCATCAGTTTGTAATATCAGTGGGCAGAAAAAAAAAAGGGGGCGTCTCTACTTCTGTAGCTATAGAAACACAACACTCACTGCATCCATTCACCAGTCCAAGTCCAGCTGGATGAAAATAACATCCAGGGGTTTGACAATGTCATGTTGGAACTTGGGATGTCATCTGACTTATGACCATCCTCTCCATAGAAGGGCCCCATTTCCTCCATGTGCCTAAATAGCTTTGAAACTTTGGGATGTTGCAAATTGGAAAGAAATAGAAGTGGGTGGACAGGAGAGAGTAGAAGCTGTGGATCTGAGTAGGCAAATTGCTCAATCTTGCTAGTTCCTTATTGTTAGGATGTGGGGTAGCTTAGGCTATGTCTTCATTCTTCCTGTGTCAACCCCCACATGATCATCTTTAGTCAGTTTGTTAATTCAGCAGTAGATAAACACAATAAATAATAACGTTGCTATTAAGGGTGCTATCACATTCTAACAACCAAACACGAAGGGAAGAGGACGAAAGAGATACAGTACAGCTGGCTGAAACCTGTCAAGACTGGAAAGATTCATTTTTTGTTTCATTCTCACTTCCATTCTTTCCCATGATTTCAGGCTAAGAGACTGGGCTAGCTGTAGCCAGAGCCAGAGAGTGGCTGCTGCAGCTGCTTGAAGGTCCTTGTCACTTGGAGTCTGGGAGTCCTGTTTCCATTCCTCACCCAGTCTCAGCTCTCCCTTCTGTTGTTCAGAACTGGTCCTTTTAGACCTTTCTCCCTTTGCATATAAATAGAGGCAGATTTGGGCTGATGGCTGATGTCGGATTGCAGAAAAATAGAAAGGAGCAGATTAAATTGAGGCCGAGCAAGGCAAGTAATATGACCTAGACCGACATACAGTAGTCACCTGACACCTTTGCCACCTGATCCTAGCTATCTATGGATCTAGCCTGACATCCTATCCCGTTTCCTATATGTGTTTATCCATTGAAGACATTTTAATAGGAATTGAAAATGCATTGAGCCCTAAAAGTTAATGCTGTCATGCAGTTTGCCACTTTCCAGATGAATTAGATTCCAGCTCTCACCTGCCAACTAACCAGTGATCAAGACCTTCAAAAAAATACTTAATTAAAAAAAACCCATAATTTAACAAAAACTTTTATTTACCTGCTGAAATCCTCAGATGGCAAGATGTGGCGGTCATTCTTTCAAGTCTAGCTTGTTTTTTTTCAAGCTAAGATCTGCCTCTCTTCACTTTATAACATTGTCCTAAACTTTTGCCATTCTTCAAATTACAAACAGATCCTTTTGGCCTACTAAAGGAATCTGTCCGATCTGCAGTTTACATCTCTGAAGGGATGGAGGAGGGAAGTAAGAGATTTGTGGGATAACTCCCCCAAATACTCCAAAATACATTTTAGGTCACGAGCACTTAAAAGAGGATATTTCTGTTTATTCATACTTTCTTTGATTACAGACAAATCAGGGACAAAGCTGTGTACTCCAACTCTGCTGCACACAATTTACACAAAAACTGTTTACAAAGGCACAAAACTGCAATTCCCTAGCATGTGTTTTCTTGGGAAATATGAACAACTGGGAATTACAAAAGGTAAAGAAGCTTTGACTTACTTCTTTTGAAAATTAGAAGCGTCCCATCTTGTTGGCATTAGCTTTGCTGCTCCCCCCCCCCAACTTCCCCTTGCTCTTAATGATATCCAGACAATGGATTTTTTTTTTAAGTGAGAAGAGCACATTCAGCGTGGTTCACATCAGGTAGCCAGATGGGGACATGCGTCAGTCCCTTGTCAGTGTTTTTGAGTCCAGATGGCACAGAAGAGATAAGCATAAGGAAAATGGATCGGAACACAAGATCTATCTCCTGACCTACAGGGCATTGGTAGAGTTGGGAAAGGACACTTCATCCACTGAGCCACAGCTCAGCTCAGTGTTAGAATCCAAATGAAAATATTCTCAACCAGATGGCTGTCTTGATCCTGAATGCAATCCGTGAATCAATCCCATCATTTATCTGGTTAATGAGCTCCATAGCCTAACAGCAGTAAATTCAATCAAAAATTGTTTTTCTTACAACCAACAAGCTATTCTTCACTAGTTAGAATAATAGGTCTTGACCTTCTTGGAATGTGCATGAAATGGATGTGCATGAAATTAAAAATATTTTGTCCTACATGTGAAAGAAAACACATTATTCTTTGGATGTTTGTCTGGGCTATTCCAGGGAGGGAGGGCATGATCTGACCCAAGCAAAACCACAGAGCAAATTAGGAAAATCTTAAGGACGTACCCACTGGATCTCCTCTGCCTCTACACAGTAACACACCTTTTTTCTCCTACACTCTGCATCTACCTGCCATACCAGTCCTAGTTCTCTGAAGCCATGTTGCTTTGGACCTTCAATTCCTCCTACCCTGGATCACATCTGAGAGGACCTATGTTGTACAGGTTCATGCACAAGACGTGCACTTTGGATCAGCTCACAGATACTACTGTAATTGGTGCAAAGGACCCTCCATGCATGAAAATCTTCACCTTACTTTTCTGTGTATCATCCTTTGACATCTCTCTGGCATGCTATGATACCCCCATCCAAGATAAACATTCACAGCTGCTTCAAATTTTCTTCATTACACTTAATGTTTCTAGTTCTTGCTCTTCTCTGGAAATACTTGTTTGAATTGTTTCCAAAACTGGTTTTCAGACCTTGATGCAATATTCCAGGTGTGATATGACTAACACAGAATGAAGTGGAGCCAATTATTTCCCAGGACTTGGAAAATATTTGATTGATGCAGGCTAAAATTGCATTTGCTTTCTTGGAGCCACACCACAAGTTGGATATAGGTCCTCACTATTGAGACAAATATTTCAAGTTTTTTTTTCTTTGAAAGATCTACTATCTATGTGGCTTTCCCTGTCCTGTATCTGTGCATTTTATCTTTGTTTCCCCCTAAATTGAGAATTTTACATTCGTTTCTTTAAATCACTATATTTAGCTATTTCTATAACCCATCAAAACAATTTTGAATGTTATTGCTCTCTTATAAGGTATTAATATCTCAACAATGTTATCTCCTCCATCAGTTAATCCAAGTCATTACCCTAGAATCATAGAATTGTGGAGTTTGAAGGGACCACAAGGATCAATTAGTCCAATCCTCTACAATGTGTAGGAAAACCAATTAGCTTGTTCCTCAAGTGATGGCAGTCTAGCCTCTTCTTAACAATAGCCAAAGATGGAGAACCCATAACCTCCCTTGTACCCATTATTTCTGGTCCTAGTTTATGTGGCAGTAGAAAATAGTTCCTGATCTTTTCTCTATGGCAACTTTTTATGAATCTGAACACTGATATTATGTCTGGTTTTGGTCTTTTTTCCTCCCAACTCTTTCATACTTCTAAATCATGATCTAGAAGGTCAGAAGTATGTTAATCTTCCTACTAGCCACCTTACATAAATTGTTCAGGTTTAACCATTTCTTATGAATGTCTTATGAATCCATTAACATGTATAACCCATATCATATTTACATAAAACCTATATTCTTTACTTGCCAGATTGCTAAAACCATGGATCCCAATTTTTTTGTTTTGAGATTTTAAACAATAGTGGACTGCCCACATGTACAGCAAGCACTTTAGAAATTAGATGTGGTTGGGACTTGAAGTGAATCATTGTGACATATATATCTGTATTGGAACAATACATGAATGGTGCTCAGGAGAAATGTTTGGGGTCCAAGGGCTGCACAAATTCAAAACGAGTAGAGAGCAAAGTGGAGAAAGTAACAAAAGGACCCAAAGCCATCATTTTGGATGCTTTTAATCGATTTTTATTTGCAGGGGCTGTTATTCAGTTAAATCCAGTCCAAACCAAACATACACCTCTGCAACCCAAAGAACCAAGAAGAACAGCAAGAGCAGCTACAGCCCGTTGAGCTTGAGAAATCTAGTCAAAATGCAAACCCAGGAAACAAAAGTCACACGTCTTGCCAGCAATACCTAGGGCCAGAGAGAGTGTTTATGAGCCCCAGCTACAACTGCCTTGAAGGGCAAAGACTGCATCCTTCACAGCAAGTCTTTGGAGGCCAATCCTATATGCCCATAATGAAAATGGGAGCTTAAATGGAGGCACATTTTTTGGTGATGATGAAGACCTAGGAATATAAACTATGGAAGGGCAGAAACAAAGGCTGTATGTCCACATAACCAAAGAGTTGACGTGAAGGGCTTCTTTCTCTCTAATGTTGCGAGGTTCATCAGGGTGATTATATAGGCTTGCTATACAGAATACTTCTGCAAGCAAAATCAATTGTGATTTAACATAAAACAGTCCTAGCAGAGATATTGGGAATTTTGGATAATTAAAAAAAAATATCTGGACACTTTTGAATGAAGGAGCCCAGGTATCAGAAGAAATAAGGAATAGGAGACACAGCTAATATATGATTATGTGAACAGTAGGCAGGGTTGTGTTCTAGAGGCAAGGCCATTTCTATTGCAGTCAACTATGTTCTGGAGGCAAGGTCATTTTTACACAGGCATTTTAGTGAGGTAAGACAAACTCCCATTCCAATATATGCTCCATCTAACTTTGTTGTGCTGATCCCTGTGTAGTCATTAATAGACATGAATAAAATGCCTGGATATTTTGCCTGATCATAGCTTTGGATCCCAGGAAATTGCTTTAAATATAAAGGGAAAATAGTGCATGGAGACTTGGTACAAATAACTGCTTGTGAACTGTTGGTTTCCCAGTCCTGACACAGCTGGAATGAAGCTGCTGTGGGATTCAAAACCTGGAAGTGAGAGGATATGCTTCCCGTTGCCAAACCAGGATGAAAATCATCTTCTCTCGTAGCTAACCTCTGGGTTAGGTTAAGAAACTCTGGGAATTCTTTTCATCTGCTGCCATTAGGGATGTAGGGCAAGAAATGGAGGCAACCAGAATCATCTCTGTCTGGTTGCGAAAGATGTTTTTCCCCCACTCTCCAGTACCAGGTTTAGCCTGGGGCTCTAAAGCCACAGTATGTCCTGCGATCACACGTCACTCAATTTGAAGCTATAATGGACCAATGTGGCTCAGGCACCAGTGACCCAGAAACTCTGGGGCTAAATGCAAAGCATGTCAAGAGAACAACATTACACAAGCTAGCCCTGGGGGACCAAGTCATCCCTTCAACACTACTGCCTAGCTTCACTGACAAGCTTAAGGCGGGGAAAGCTTGTGGCATGCAAGCTAACTGGGCGACACAGCCACACTGCCATGAGCCCACAGAGCCGATCAGCCACCTGTGCGACGGGTGGCTGGACCGCTGGCTTTCTACAATACTGAGAGCAAAGAAAAGACAATGCAGCACAGTGGGGCCATCTTATTTTTTCCCACTGGGACATCCTGTTCCAACTGCAAGCTGCCACCTTGTAAATGGCAATTGAATACCTGTGATATGGGTCCTTTCCCCCCTTTCCTGTCTTGCCCCGCCCCACACAGTATATCATCCCAGGAGGAAAAACAGTCCTGCCTGGCTAAAGGTTTGCCTCTGTATTTCTGCCAGTTGGTCTGTAATGGCCGCCCTGATCGCCAAGCCAAACAGGGCCTAGCTCCGTGGGAGGCTACACATCTCGCAATGATCTGTGCCTGGTTGATTCATGAAGGTGCAGTGCTGACAGGCCCACATTGAAGAAGTTGTTGCATGTGTTGAACTGCCCATGGCACCATATTCTTGAAGTCCTGGCAACTGAACACCCACTGTGCCTGAAAAAGTGAAATTGAATAATTAGGAGATGGAAAAAGCTCCAACAAGCAGAAAAAAAAATTTGCCTGGAAACTTTACAAATTGCTAGATAATTTCTAGAATAAATGCAATCTTCCTTTCGGAATAGTCCCATTCCTTGTTTACTTCTTTCCACAGATTTCTACAACTGTATCCTATAAAAACCCCTCCTTTCTTTCCTGCATGAATTAAATCACCACTTGGCTACAAAGGGTAAAGTTTTGTTTACTTGTACTAATTTCATTCCAAAGGTGGTTTCAAATCTAAATTCCAACACTAGGCAATTTGATGAAGGTAAACAAAAGCTGTCCAGCATCTTTGGAGTGAGATGATTCAAAAAGAGCAAAGACATTAAACATACTGCAAAGCTGCTCAATGGTAGCCCACTGTTCAGATTTTTTCCAGGTCTGAGCGAGATCCTCATTCCGGGTTCTTACTGCCTCCAGCAACAAACTGATACTGTCCTAAAATAGGAAATAAACCACATCACAACCCTACCTACATTTTAAATAAAGGATTAATGCACCATATTCCGCTAGCTGTAATTGTTAGTAACTGTTATCCAACATTCACAAGCAACACTGTGCAGGATTACATTAAAATGGATTTACTGAAAAAAACCATTTCTTGAGATTTGAACAGCAGGTGGCACTGCAGACAAGTTCTGAAATGAACAAGATAACAATATGCATTGTCATTTCATCCTTGTTCTTGAGTGAAGTGGGTTCAGGAAATAAAAATGTTTATACTGGCTCCATAATCACATTACTGCATAAATGTCAGAATCTGTACATTGGATTTGTTACATATCAGATCCTGATGTATATGAATAATCAGGAAAGAAAACTGAAGGCTAGGATGGATATGCACCAGAGAAGCAATTGCTACACCTGTGTCATTACACAGACCTAACAGCAAAGTTACAGGAACTGTTCTTTAAAAAGGATTAATGAAGTTTACTTCAAAAATGCCTGCTTTGATTTCTATGAAATTTAGAAAGGTATATCTTCAAGAAGTTCTGGCTTGCCTGTAAATTTAACCCCATTCTGTTGAAAAACAGAACTCCTTGCTTTCTATACTATAAATTACAGAGCTCAGATTCTCTAAATCAAAGGCAGATGGGAAAGGCTACATCCAGAATTACAAAAATGTGATAGGAAGTTTCTAAAATGTAAAAAGTATGTATATTCCATATCTTATTGTTAAGACAACAATTGCACCATTGCAATTATACTTCATTATCATAATATTCAATAAACCTGGTTAATTACCTACTGGCAGCTCAACTATTCCACACATCGTTACAATTCTTTAAGCTCTCTGGAAAATACAGTACATTATTATTTTTCCTGCCTTTTTTAAAAAAAATGTTGATTGTAAAGGTAGAGCTTCATATTTATCAGTGATCTAGCAAGTTAGCAAATTGGGTTAGCCATAAGCATGGATTAAAAATAGACAAATGAGATTGCAGAATTGATCTTTTACAACAAGAATTTCTGATACAGAAAATTTAACAATATGCCTAAGTGTCAAACTTGCTCCACCAAGGCTGAGTGACAATTGCTACCAATTTATTTCTCCAAACAACTCAGAATTGACTGCCAAACTACCAATCTAGAGACCACTTCTAACAGTCAAGATATCCTGTGTTTTTAAAGTCAGTTATGCTTAGCAGCCTTCTTAATGTAAGCTTTATGCTTTTCTCCAAAAATAAAGTCATTACGTACCCTTAAAGGCATCACTTCATTGGTGACCAAGAAGAGGAGAAGATGGAAATCAGAGATGATGTCAAGGAATACAGAAGAGGTATTCTGGGACAAATATGTAGCTAGAATGTGAAAGTCCTGCAAAGATTGACAGGAGCATTATTTAGCCAAATGGAACATTCCATGAAATTTACCAGCATTTGTACAGTACAAAAATTGTTATCTTAATAACTACCCTTCAAAAGTGGGCAGGACCCAAGCAGTCAGATGACTTTTTAATATGACTTTAATACTAACTTTATTATTTACTTTTATACTTGTTTAAGCATTTAATTCTTTCTCTATTTTTGTAGCAACATTCTCAAACTAAAATATGTGCAGGTTTTTTTTTCTTTTTAGTAAAAGTCTTATGATACTAAGAGTCTTTTCTCAGGATCATAGCACCCTCTGCTGATGAAACTCTTCCAGCAAGACTGAATAGACAGAAACAGCATCCAGGAAGCAAACACATCAAATTTTAAGAGATATGCAAGAAGACAAAGAAGCTGGGGAATATAGAGGCAAACAAAGCAGAAGGGAGGCAGAGAGACAGTAGGAAAAACTGGGAGGATGTGGAGGCAGCAAAAGAAACAGCAGCTGATTGGGATGCAGAGGGCAGGAAATACAGTACTGTAGAAGCAACTGTAAGTAAAGGCTAGGAAAGGAAAACAGCATTGTAGGCTCTATTAGATATCCCACCACCTCATAACTGGCCGGCAGGTTTTACATATGGGCTCTCCTGAACATCCCCAGTTCAACTAATAATTTCACACATTTTGTTCTTCCTATGAAGACTGCTTGCATTTGTGATGTAAAGAGAGCAAACGAATGACACTCTGTTTTTTTTTTTTGCCAAAGAGTAACCAGNAACTGGCCGGCAGGTTTTACATTTGGGCTCTCCTGAACATCCCCAGTTCAACTAATAATTTCACACATTTTGTTCTTCCTATTCTTCACATTTTGTTCTTGCATTTGTGATGTAAAGAGAGCAAACGAATGACACTCTGTTTTTTTTTTTGCCAAAGAGTAACCAGATATTCCTTCTACATCAAGGATAATTTTGATAAAACTTGCTCTTGAGGGAACTTTACTGTGTTTCTTTTCAAATGGCTGGTAATAATAGTTTAGCAGAACTCATGTAGACAGTTGCAGAAACTTCTACTGCTTGTAATTTTCATCCAATGTCTGATAGTGTAATGCCATTCTCAACAATGGGGTAGATTAGGTGAGCTTTTTCAGTTGATAAGAGTTGACAGTGACAAGCTGAAGTAAGCTAAATTGTTTTTAAATCCAATAGTTCTTCTCTATCTCTCTGAACATAGGGTCAAAAGGGGACAGCAGGAATACAAAAGACAACAGATTGTACTTTCTTCCTCTCAAAGGACAAAGATCTTTTGCTTGGTAGCAAAAGTCAAGGCATATAGCATATACAAGCAGGTGTGCTGAATCGATGTCTTACTAAGACACAATTTGTAACCATGGTAGACATTTTGTTCGTGGTAACATACATGCAAGCTTTTTCTGATCTCCAGACATAGCAAACATTTTATTTTACATGATTATATGAAATCTGTTCACATAGAATTGGTTAAATTTTGCACAAAACAAAAAGGGGTGAGCTAAAACTATTTACTATTTGTAACTAAGCCAATGTTATGCATGATGTTATCTGCTTTTAAATATTACAAAACTAAATAAATGCAATTGTATAGATACTTCCCTATTTAAACTTACCTGAGTTTCTCCCAGTACATCACGATTCTCAATAGGGAATGGACTTTGAGAAATAGAAAATGTGTAAACTGGATCTTTTGGAAATGTGGTAGTAATCTTCAAAACAGTAAAAATAACAACAGTTGAAATTCAAATGACAAATGATGTTAACAAACACTGCAAGAGACAGGGCAAAACCCCTATCTATGACAGAGACAGGCCTCAGATAAGGCCTTTAAAACAAAGACTCAGGTAAAAAATTGAAAGGAGAGATACAATGAAGTTTCTTATGGGTCTTCCGATCTCTTTCTTTTAAAATCTCTCATGTGTCTCTCCATATATTTTCTCCATAAATATAAATAAGCTATGGCTTTTTCAGTGTTTTTGCATGAGATAATTAAGAATCAGTTCATCTCTGACAAAAAGACCATATTGCACTAGACTTCTGAGACCATCAAAGGTTCAAATTCCGACTGTTTTCTAGACTAGAGGGAGGAAAGACAGCATATATATGTATGTATGTATATATGTATGTATGTATATATATATGTATGTATGTATGTACATATGTAAGACAAAAAGTTCTTGTCTTTGCTTTCAAAAGCTATGACTTTTGCAACCCTATTCCTCCAACAAAAAGGTTTCTACACTTATTTTGTTGCCCGAGGGATGCTAATATTACAAACAACACACAATTTGAAATCAAATCAAAAGGCACAGAAATAACATATAATGCAATCAACTAATAAATGATACAGGTTTCAGAAATATGGTTTCACTTCTTGTCAAATGCGCCCTAAATGCAAGTTTCTGGCAATATATTTTCATTTAATTTATAACCCAGATTGTCCAAAACAGACACTTTTATTGTTAGGTAATCAATTTATTGGACTGTCAACTGGAGCAGAAAGTTGGCAAACAACACAATAGCTACCATCATTTCAGAAAAGCAGTCTCTCGGTGCATAGATCAGCCAATTTCAGTTTTGAGTAGAAATACAAACACACACACACACACACTTTCTCTCTCTCTCTCTTTATATATACACACACACATACAAGTATGTATGTATGGTATTCAGCTTTGTTCAAGTATTTTCCCATGTCATTATTTAAAAGTTGTGTTTTTAAAGTTGAAGCAACATTTTGGCAGAATCTCATCTGCCATCATCAGGCTTCTGTATTGTGTTCCTCTGTGAGGTGGGTGCCTGGTTGGGGTGTGTTTGAGCTGGAGGTATCAGGGAGTCTGTTTGTGCCCAGGTGTTTTCCTGGCTTGTGGTACGGAGATTTTTTTGTTTGTGAGTGCAGGCTTCCAGATAATTGACAGTCTGGTGGAATCATCTCTTCGATTCATGCTTTCAGGTCTTTTTTCAATCTCTATGGCTTCTCTGATAAGGCACCCAGATGAAACCTAGCTTCCTAATAAATGATAGCCATCCGTTTACTTGGAGCCAAGCCGCACTAAAAGCCTNGAATTAAAATACTTTTTTCTGTGTTGAATGTTCCAATCTTGGATGGCAAACCTCAGATAAAGAATGTTTCCAAGCAAATACAACTCAGGCAAACAAAGTCACTAATCTAAAGGAGGATTAAAGAGGGGAAGTAAACATGTGTTAGACTTTAACTAGAGATAATTAATTTTATGGATTACTGTACCAAACAGTAACGAAAGTTAAGCAGTAACCAAAGTTAACCAATGATGGAGGATAACTGAAAATGTGTATAAATGCAAGATTATACTCCAATAAAGATCATCTTGATTCAGTTGTTCATGATCAACAACTCAACTGCCGCATCATTACAACACTTCTGTTTTTCCTCCTTCTAGGTGAAGGCCTGTATTCTTTCAAATAATCCTGCCTCCAAGGCAATTCGCCTTTCTTTGCGCCCTGTTTTCCTTCAGCCTGGCATCCAGCTTGGCCAACTTTCCAATGATAGACTTGGCATGGTAGTAGCTGACTCAAAAGTAGAGATGTTTCTCAAAAACATTGGTACTGTTTTCATGCTGGATGATGGCAGTCATGCTTTTTCACATGTAAGTAGCATGATGGTAGCTTCAGCTTGTATTTATTTTCTTTCTTTAGAAGTCTCATCACTCAAAAACCATCAAGGGAAATCCAGTTATCTTCTTAACTGGCTGTAAGACTTCAGCTTCTAGCAGTAACTTTATCCATTAATGAGTCCTTGCTAAATGTATTTTAGTATTTCTTTAAGAACTTGTACAGTGAAATCTGTAGAACAGAAAGACACCACTTGGGTTTCACTAATCAAAACATAATTAGCCATCAGATTGTGGTGATATAGTCCTGGGTTTCATGCGGGGAAATTACACCTCCCCCCCCCCAAAAAAAAAAGTTAGTAAAGACCTTTTCAATTTTCTTCTGCATAATCATTTGTTCATAATAATGAAGCATCCTTTAAAATAAACAAACTGGTTCATTGGTTTTTGAGTTGCTTAAAATCTTGGTGTGTCTTTAAAGACCAAACTGAGATCCACTGTGGCTTATATTTAAGGTACTAGATCAGGATTTGGGAGATTCCGGTCCTGATGCAGCTCAGTATGGAAATTCACTGGGTGATTTTCAACAGTCCCTTTCTCTTACTCCAGCCTATTGATAGGGGCTAAAATGAAGGATCACTGCCATGTAAATCATCTTGAGCCTTCTGGAGAATAGATGGGTATAGATTTAAGAAATGGATGACTATAAATGTTCCACAGTGGTTCTGTTATCTATGGCTTGTTCAGATATCATGTTTCCACAGTTGTCAAACAAACAAGAATTTTGCATACATATGAAAGTTTTTATGTTTCTGTACTTCGGACCTTTTAGTAGTGTTGTTACTGTACTACAAAGCAATGGACAGGCTTTTGCATGGACTGAGGTTTTATTTTCTGCATTTGGAGGGAATGAAAGCCCCAATAGTAATGATGCTACTTTTTAATAAAAGAAGAGCACGTCCTTTTATAGATATATTCTTCACCATGGTCTTCTGACCCTCCCAGGAATGACCCTCCCTCATTATTTTTTCAGCATCACACAAATATTTTTTTCTCCTCTGTTGCAGTTTAGACATTAGTTTAGAGAGGTTAATTTTAATATGAAATGAATTTTATTGTCACATGCATTATAAGGTTTTTATTATGTTTTGTTGTTCATTTTATGCAACAATCCTTAGGAATATTTGATGGTTTTAAATAAAGTAAATTTGGAATTTTTGAATCTGACCAAGCATCTAAGACATCATTTCTTTTGTATTATGGCATGGTTAACAGTATACTAGAAATTGACTTAATCTTTATAATATATTTTATAGATAAAGTATCTTCCAAAGACTTCCAAATCTTTCAAAACTGAGGTGTTTAAGCCCGGAAGTAAACATACATGCCGAATTATTGACTACAGCTTGATAGATGACATGATTGTGGTGTCTCTGAAACAGTAAGGTTCTTGTCTCGTTTCATGTATGTTGTTTATATGGATATAGTGTTTAAGTTATGTGTCCATTTCTGACACTGCCCAAGGTAGGAGGAACTTCCCAGTGCCTCATAAATATCTGATATGTGTCAGTTCCCTTGAGTGCTGAACTCCCATTGCTTTCAAAAGACATACAGATACAGACTTAACTAGTTAGGCAGACTTAAGTAGTTACTGCACATTCTTATTTTAATATCAATTTTATGTATTTTGAACCTTTGTATTTTAATTCAAGAACCACTGGTTTGAAAGAATGCTGAAAAAAGACTAGCAAAGTGATCCACAAATTGTAATTCTTTATTAGGATACAAATATTCCAGTTTTGCTGTTTACATGAGAATTGGGACCTATGTTGGGTTGGAATTTTTAGGCTCTATTAGCTGAAGCAACTGTTCTTAGATGAGAAAGCACATATGAATTTTCTGTAGATTCAGATAGTTAATTTGAAGCCAATTTGATCCAATCAAATCAACTTTCTACAGCATATCATAAAATTTAAGCAGCTATTATTTAAACTTCATCCTCCTTACTTTTTCACACTAAGGATAATTATTTTCTTTCTTTTTATGTTTGTAGACATATTATTAATGCTCCATTTCTGAGATACCATGATATGCATCCTGGGCAAATGCTGGAAGTAAGTTCAATAAGAAATGAAAGCTGTTTCTTTATTTTCTGTGAATCAGCTATCATAACTGACTGAAAATGTTATTATGAAAGAATATTAACATTTTTTGGTATATGTATTTGAATCCAAACTTTATGTAACTCTAGAAGAATAATGTTATTGTCAGTGTTCCAACCAATGCCCTAATTAAGGCTAAGCTTCAAAAGAAATCCAGTTGTTTGAGACTGGAAGAAGGTGGAGCCTCCTCACTGACGGACCATAGATCGCGACTCTCTGCGGCTATGGTCCGTGCTTTCGTTGGAGAGCCCCAATCATTACGATTAGGGGCTGAAGCTGCCTTGGGGAGGTGGTGGAATAAGGGGAAGCCGCAAGCCAGGTTGAGAGGAGCTGCATCTCCCCCCCGGGCTTGATCTTTTTCCCCCCGAAGACAACCAGTGGTAGTTTAAAATGGTCACCCCAAAGAGGAGGACTCAGCTGGATTAAGAATTGTGCAGGAGGGAAGAAAAAGGTGGATAACATCTGAACCGGGACAACTGGGCAATACAACTAAACAAAAGTACCCTGGGATTAAGGTAACATTGGAATTTTATGGAAAGAAAAGGGGTGATGCGCGAAAGTTACGAAGGGACAGGGAAAAAAAAAGAAAATATTTTTGACAGCTAAGCGGGGCTTCGAAACTGGGAAAGCGAAGAAGCGGAACTAAAGAATTTAACTAAATTGGACTAAAATGTTTTGGGAATAAATAGGCATTAAAATGAAGGCTGCGACTTAAGATTGTCAAAAAATAATAGATAATAAAGTTTACAAATTGGAGACTGGAAGGTGCTGGAATGATTAGGCTTCAAAAACCCCAGATAAATAATAGGAGAAAAGGGGAAGACTTTGTATTAATGGAGGAGTGCCACCTTTGATAAAAAATTAGCTCAAACAAAAGGGAAAGGCATCCTTGTGTTCTGAAGGAACTTGTGGGATATAACATTTAAATAAAATACTGAAACAAAGTAAGAATTTTGAAAGTGAAAGCAAGAACCAGAATAAAGAAAAAGCAAGGAAAGGACTGATTTATGACTTGATTGATGTTTTTGTAAGACCCCGGCTGGAATAACTGAGAACTTAGAAGATGAAAGAAGAAAGTAAAAGTGTTTGTTTTTTGTGACTTTAGATGATCATAAAATACAAGAGTATATATGATGATAGCTCTCAGGAATTAAAAAATGGAACTTAAAAAATATGAGAGAATTAGTACAGAAAGAGGCGAATCACTTTGCCTCGGAGTTAGAAAAAATGGAAATAGCGATTCAAGAACAGAAAGAGCCTCCAGAGGAGAGAGTCGATTCAATGAGAAGACAATTTTAAAACAGACACACAAAGAGCGCACTAAAGAAGTGGGGAAAGAAGGAAGGTTTAAAAGTTGAGATTTAAGAAGGCAATCAAAAAGGGGAAAACTTGTAAGTCAGAAGGCAAAAAGACCTAGCAGAAAAGGAAAGGAAGAATTAAGAAAGAAGAGATATAAACTGAGGAATGAGAAAAAGATATGGGGAAAAGAAGGGGAGGAAAAAGCCAGTAAAAACAGGCATATTGAAATGAAAGAATACAAGAAATAAGTTAAAAATGTTGAAAATGAAATTGTTTTTTCAGAGATAAGTAGGTTGATGAATTAAAAAGGATTCTGCAGGCGTGACAAGCGAAGTAAGAAGAATTATTTCTGCCCAATTTAAAAATAGTTTAGAAAATAGGTAAAAGATAAAGAGAGAAAGAGAGAGAAGATAGATATTGATAACTTTATTAAAAATCAAGGGGAAAAAATATACTGCGGAATCCGAAGTGAAAAATGTAATTATTATTGGTAACTTCTTAAAAAAATAACATTTTATTGCGAATCCAAGATGAGAGAATAAAGCTATATTTTAATAATTGAAGTGTCACACTTCAAAGCAGTAAAAGGGGGGAAAACTGTATACTTGTTGTTTTTTCTTTAGTGAAAACTTGTATAATTTAGAATGTATAAAAAGAATGTTGCTAATGGAAAGGGAATATTACAGACTAAAGAATCAACTAAATAATACAGGTCATATAGACTATTTAAAAGCAAGGAGAGCCATTGCCATCTTCTTATTATTATTATCATTATTGATCATTATTAAGCAAACACATATTGTTTATCGATTATTTTTAAAATAAAGATATTAAAGAATTATAATTTGAAATAATTGAAATTGAAAACAAAACAAGATGTTTTGATTGAGATTAATGAAAGAGGGTTAGAATTAATGTTTTTGTTCTCGCCTTACTGAAAATTTTGGAATGGAAAAGGTAATATAGAATTTAAGTAGATATATTAATGTATTAATTGCTGTGCATATTTGTATGTAAAGGTGATGACCCGGAAATATGTTGTCCCACTAAAAAAGAGATTTTTGTTTTTAATGGTGAAAAACAAAAAAAAAAAAGAAATCCAGTTGTTTATTAGGAGCTTCATGTCAGCACGGACAAAGTGGAGCCAACTCTGACCTTACTTAATTCGCACTTTGGCTCTGACCCTGTTTCCCCTCCCCCCAAGATGTGTCATCAATCACATTCTCCAATGAAGCAATTTTGCGGGTTGTAAAAATCACTCCCCCCAGGCACTGTGGGTTTCTTTGGAAACCTTGAAGTGTCCAGCTGGAATGTGCTTTGTTTTATTGTTCTGAAATGCAAGTTCCTTGATGCAGTTGCGAGGTTCGAATTCCCTATCCCCAGAGGTGGTATTCAGCAGGTTCTGACTAGTTTTGGAAAAATGGTACCGGAAATTTTGAATAGTTCGGAGAACCGGCAAATAACACCTCTGACTGGCCCCACCCCCGTCTATTCTCTCCTCCCGAGTTCCAGCTGGGTCTTCTTTTGTTCCCCTGCACAGGAGTATGGACCTGAAAATCAGGTTGGTAGGGCGTGGAGGGAATGGGATTTTGCAGTAACCTTCCTCCTGGAGTGGGGTGGGAATGGAGATTTTACAGTATCCTTTTATAGTCCACCAAGCCACACCACGCCCACCAAGTCATGCCAACAGAACCGGTAGTAATTTTTTTGAATTCTACCACTGCCCACCCCCCTTGCCTATGGCTACTTGAGAACAAGTCAGGGATGCTTTGCAAATTGACAGTTATTGTGTTCTGTTACATTTATTGCATAGATCCATTTGGGGAGATATATAAATATCACTATGATTTCCGCTAGGTGAGTTATGAATTGTTACTGTGCTTTAGAAGAAAAAGAAATGTTGAATGATTTGTTTATGCCTTGATTTTGATTTTCAGTTACCTGCTGTCTATTTTTGACTCTTAGGGAAAAGTGATGACTCTAAAGCCGTTGGGCATGCAAGTGAAGATCACTGAGAGTATCAAAGGCTTTGTCCCCAATTTACACCTTGCAGATGTGAAATTGAAACAGCCAGAGAAGAAGTATAGCACGGGGACTACTGTTAAGTGCCGGGTAAGATTTTTCTGTAAGGAATAAATTTAAACTCTATTTTAAATGTTTTTAATTTAAGTTTCTTATCTGTCATTAGGACTTCTATATAACCTTTATCATTAAAGCTGTTGTGACAATGTGGGTAAACTTTCAACTGTATATGCAAACATTCTGAGCCTTGATGCTTGCTAGGTGCCTTTAAGCAAATTGTACTTTACTTTAAACTAACTTAATCTGAGTCTAAAGTAAAATATAAGCCATGTATTTTGTCCTGTATTCGTGTCTAGAAATACATATAAGCTTCACTAAAAATAAATCTTGACGCCTCTTTCTTATCAGTTAGATATTAACACACTACCTCTGCCATAATCTTGTGAATGTCTTCTCAATGCAGGTAGTATTACATGTATCAGCTTACATCTATTCATTCAGTGACCGTTCAAAATTGTGGCATGCTGAAAAAAATGGGTAATCAAAATTCTGGCCTTCATAGCATCACTGTGGTCACGTGATTATGATCTGGGGACTTGGTGTGCAGCTCATGATGAGGATGTTACAGGGATCCGGGAACACATAATTGCCATTTGTGAACTTCCCACAAGCAAAGTTAATGGAATAGTCGACCTTACTTGTAAGCCTTCTGCATCTCCCTGTCACAGCCTTGGACTCCTTATCTGGGACTCACACTTAGCAACCCACACATCTTTGGGTTATGATGCCAACCAGGACTTCTGGGATTGTCATCTCTGAGTGATACAGTCACGTGAGTAATACTTTATGATTGCATCACTTAGCGATGGCAATCCTGGTCCATCATAACTCAAGGATAACATGCACAGTTAAAATCTATGGACTTTATTAATGGTCATTCCCAAGTAGGCAAGTGTAAAATTATCCCAATGTATCTCAAAGGTACCAGCTGGGGAAAAATTTATCTGAAAGTTAATGGTTACTCCATTTAAAATTATTTATATTCAGAGTTAGTTGATTATTATATTTATAATGTAAATAAATATATTCCCAGTTTTTTTCCAGCTTTACTGAGATGAATATTTCTGAAATTAGAGAGTCCATCAATTGCATTTAACTCTTATTACATAAGTTAGTCATAACCTGGGTTAAAACTACTTTTGTTAACAAACACGAGTCCAATCTCTTGCTTTTCCAGGTACTTGTCTGCAATCCTGAAACAAAGAAGCTTATTCTGACTCTTAAGAGGACCCTTGTTAATTCCAAGCTCCCTGTCCTTGACAGTTTTGAAGATGCCAAGCCAGGCCTGATCACTCATGGTTTTGTTGCGTGTGTTAAGGATTTTGGCTGCATTGTGAAATTCTATAATGATGTGAGGGGCTTAGTACCCACTAATGAACTTGGTTTGCTCCCCTTAACTGCTCCTCAAGAAGCCTTCTATGAAGGCCAGGTAAGTGTTTAAAAGTTCCCTTTTTACTTCTTTACTGAGTCTAAGAAATGCATATGTTTGTATAACAGATTTGACATGCGTGTAATATTTTAAAATCTAAACAGCAATGTAGAATATTTTCATCTTTTTAAAAAATAGCACTTTTAAGTTATCACTGTGAAAAAACCATTATAAAACTAAAATCTATACAACTATGCAAGTCCAAAGAACAGTTGTAGAATTTCCAAGAAAAGAAGTTGCTAATACAGTAGAGATAGGATATAAAGGGGAGCTTAGGAGCAATTATGTAATGCTGTCATTACGGAATACATTGTAATTGTGCATTTAGTATGTATAAAGTATTAGTCAGAATCTAATAGTGACTGTTCATGTGGTGATAGTTGATGCTGGACTCATTGGTACCTCATGACTCTGTCCACAATTAGATATACAATTAATCTCCCATAATCATAGTTTGGTTAACCAAGCTAAGCATGTGGTATTAAAACAGGAAAGTGATTTCTTTTGCTTAGAAGAAACTAGAAAATGACATCTTATGTTATGACATTCCTCTGAAAGAAATTAGAGAACAAAACTATTTTTTTGGTCTATAGTTTATTTAGTCTTCATTCTCTGTTCCAAATGGATGAAGCTAAGGGTCCTCATTCATACCTCACCACATGGTGGATCAGTTTGTAGACAGTATGGCTGTTGTGTACATGCTTGTTACTAAAGCAGTTTCATGTGATTGGCAAACTGCTCCTCAGTGTGTAGACCTGGATATACTTAACTATTATGATTTTCCTTTAAAAAAAATAACAGGTAGTCAAAGTGACTGTACTGAAATGTGAGGCTGAGCAGGAAAGATTGTTGCTGTCATTCAGATTGGAAGAAGATGCTATTGCAAAGAATGGTAGAAGAACAGAAACTTCAAAGGACTCTGAAATGGCATATAAAACTGGGCAGGTAATTTTCTAAAATAATTATTTTATGTTACTTGAGAAGCGTGCCAGAGGCAAACGTTAAAGCCATCAGGGATGATTCAAGATATTTTTTCACCCTCTTGATATGCATAGGAGGAAAGGTTCCAATTTCAGTAACCGTAACAAAATTCTTAATTTTCTGGAGCAAAAGATAAAAAGGTGAGGGAGATTGATTTTTCAACAGTGACATTGAATTGTCACAAATCAATTTTGATCTCTTCTCCCATGTATCAGTCCTCTTTAAGCAGAGATTAAAATATTTTTCTCCTGTAAGGAAGCAATTGAGAGGGTAGGATTTTGATTAACACAACCAACTCTGGTATTAACATGACCATTTTCACTTTCCTTGTTTTCATTTCTTAATTTCCAGCAAAGAAACACGCATACAGGAAATGCTAGAATGCCCCTGTGTTCTGTAAAGGACTAAAGATACAGCAATGACCTAATGTTGAGCTCCTTGACAAAGTAACCTTAAAAATGCTCCATATGAGACTCAGTAAAGATTTTTACTGCTCCTAGACATGTATTTTTTAAATAGCTATACCCTGTTTGTTATTTCTATTGGGATTCTGGATACTGCATTGAAAATGGTCTAAAACCTCTGCTTTTTTATTGTGCTATTTAGATTGTAGATGTAAAAATTCTGAACAAGAAAGAAGATGGCCTAGAAGTTGCAATCCTACCCAACAATGTTTCAGCCTACCTTCCCATGGCACAACTCTCTGATCATGTGTCCAATAGCAGGTTGTGGTGGCACTGGCTCAAGGAAGGTGATGTTCTCCAAAAGGTTATATGCCTCCATAACAAAGGAGGTCAAATTGTATCCTTTTAATTCTTGCCAAAGTTTGATTTAATTCATTTCCCACTTTACATTGTGCAATAGCATGTACCGAAAGTAGTTCACTCCAAAGCCTTGTGATTCCCAGCCAAATTTCTGGATGAGTGGAGAAAATTGGTTGGTTTTTCCTCCCATGGCATCTGACTGTGTTCAGTTGTCTGACTGCATCATTATTTATTTCATATTTCCCCAGTCTCTTTTGTCCTTCAGATGGACCACACTAACTCAGTTAAGATGCTAGTTAAAAATAGACTGATCAGTGGTGTCCACTAGACACCACTGTGTCTAGTGGTGTCAGCTTCTAATACATTGGTAGTTTTGGGTGGAATGTTTCTTTTCTATTATCCAGTACAAGAAATTTCCAGGCCTGTTTTTTTAAATTCCTTAATTCATTATGTAGATCTTGAGTAGAAAGCCAGCATTGATTTCCTCTATGGAGGATGAACATGTAGTGAAGAGTTTTGCTGATATCCAGCCTGGATTGCTGCTTACTGGCTTTGTGAGAAACATCATGTCTTACGGTGTATTTGTGGAGTTTCCCTATGGTTTGACTGGTCTGGCCCCCAAATCGGTAAGACTCAATTCAGTGTTCATTATAATCATTGCTTTATTCAGATGCATTGATTGAAGGGTATTTCTTAATACAGATTTATAAGTTAAAATGTCTGGTGTCATATTACTCTTCATAAAATCATAGAACTGGAAAGAAATTTTTAAGCCATCAAATCCAACCTCCTGTGAATGCAGAGGCACATCTGTTAAAAGGAAGTCCACCATATCTTTGGGTTACTGGTTCGACCATCAATTCAACTTCAAGAATTAAAACTTTCATTTTGAATGGCTTTGATAATAAAAATTATGGGTAGAGACAGAACTTGGAATTGTGCAGGCAAGATTTGCATTCAGGAATCAAAAACAAAAAATGCCAGAATTTCAAAGTATATAAAATTATCTAGCATTGAATGGAATTATGCAACTTTGATTATCTATTAAATGTAAAGCAAGAACAAGCATGCTGAATGCTGGTGCATACTGAGGAGTAGAAATAAGTCAAAGAGCATCATGTAGTAGGAGAACAAATACTGCAGCAACTAGTAGAATTTGCCCTAATCAGCCATTTGGGTTATGGTATATGCTGTTTTCATAGAGGCTTTGGGGTTGATGCTGATATAATTGTATCCTGTCTCTTTGTCACTGCAGGCAATGAGTGACAAGTTTGTGACAGACACCAAAGACCATTTTGTGATAGGTCAAACTGTACTTGCCAAGGTGACCAGTGTTGATGAGGAGAAGCAACGCATCTTGCTGTCCCTGAAGATGTCAGAGTGCTCTGTTGAGGAGTCTGTTCCTGAGAGCTTTGGCCTGTTGCAACAGTACTTTAATGAACTGCAGGAGATTATGAGCTTCATGAGCAATAGAGGTAAGGGTGTTTGGGGAACAGAAAAGGTGGCACATGAAAGTCTTATGTCTGCACTTGTTATTTCAGTGGCTGCATTGTGAAGCGATACAAACATTTATATTTAAAAAAAAAATAAAGTTGGAAGTCATAGGGTTCTATGTCAAACAAAATTTGTTGCCTGATGACTTTGCCCCCCCCTTGAGAGAGAGAGAGAGATGTTCAGTTTGACAATTTCTGTTTGCATTTACAATGAATTTTGACAAATCAAAAAAACACAAGGCAATTTTCAAGGATCCATGTTTAAAATGCATCTTTCAGTATTAAGCAACTTGCAGTCCACCAGGTGGTGCTGCCTTCAACTTGCATCCTCCTTCACTGCTAGGTATTAAAGAGTTTAGACTTGTCTGGCATGCTTTGCCCTTTCAGCATAAGAGCTATACTATTCATATAATGTCCTGAGTACTGTAGGGAGTTCTCTTATTCTGGGGAAATTAGTTTAAGGACATTTTTCAGAAGAACTTAATTGCTATGACGTTGAATCCTTTGTTGAAAGTTGAAGATAAAATACACATTAACTTTTTACACTTTTAGAATGAAAATCCAATTTGCAAGTAAGATTTAATTCATTTTCTTCTTATTTTGGCAGATGATACCAGTGTGGCTAAGAAACTCTCCAAATTAAAAGTGGGGCAGAGAGTAGAATTGGTAGTTACCGAAGTTAAGGCTGATGGTTCAGCAGTTTTCAGTGCCCCATGTGTTTCTGATTTGACTGTAATAGCCATTCACAGCCAACTTGGAGGTACAGTATTTATCCCTCCCCCCAAACTCTTGTTTGATCCCCTTTGTCTTGTTTGTTACCTGGAAATGAATAACTGATTACCACAGTGTTACATCTTTTCAGAGCAAAAGGAATGAGATAATGAGCACACAAGTGATCCTTTGAATATTAGATTTCCCTTCACTGTGCTAGTAAAATAATCGCTCAATTAGATGTAAGTAGTTTTCCAATTTTGGCTGAACTCAAAAAACTAAGCAGGGATGGACATATTTAACACTCTTATCACCAGAAAAGCCCAGTGCATAGAGAGGAAAATAGAAAAAAAAAATCCTGAAGAAAGTATTAGCTAACCACTTCTATATTGTTGCCAAATAAAGTACTTATGTTTCTGAAGTCACTGGGAATTGATGTAGTAAGGATGTAATTTAATTAATTTATGAGGACACCATTAATTGTTGCTTTCTTTAGCTGAATATGAAACAGTTATCTTCATCTAAGTATTTTCTTTTTAAGGCAAAAGTATTCTTGAAGGTCAAAAAGCAAAAGCTGTAGTTCTCTGTGTTGATCTTCTGAAATCAAAAATCTATGTATCTCTTCGAGAGGAACTGCTGTCTGTCAAAGCTAAGAAGGTATGATATCCTTATTCTTTTTTATAGAGTATTTAACCCTAAAATAGATAACTCTAAAATAGATGCTTATATGAGTAATGATGAAACCACAGAAAAAGCATTACTCCAACAGTTACAGATATGGACAAATCTATACAGTGGAAAGCTTTCCTAAGTTATATAATAATACCTTTTTAAAATATTTTATAAGATACCAAGAAGAAAGAAGAAAATATTGGTTCTTTCCTATGTCTTAGAGCAGGGGTGTCAAACTTGATTTCATTGAGGTCCACACCAAAGTTCTGTTTGACCTTGAAGGACTCTGTGTGTGTGTGTGTGTGTATGTGTGTGTGTGGCTGGGGTGGGCGTGGCCATGGTGGGCATTGGACACAGGCTCAAGATGCATTTCCCCCCTTTTTTCTTTCCATAGTTATTTACTATCACCATTTTCCTATCTCTTCTACCAGCTATTATTGGCAAACACTTATTACTTATTTTTTACACTCTACTAAAATTTTTATTTCTAAATTTATACCCTATTGCTTAATAGTAAATTGCTTTTCTAGACAGAAAAGTTATTCATACTGTTGTATTTTTATTATTCAACCAATAATAAAAACAATAGCATAAATAACATGATAATACAAGATCTAATAGCAGAGATAAATTTCCAGAATAGTAAATAGAAATGGCTGTCAACTATAGATTGTTGATTGTAGATTAAATTGACCTACAGTATGTAAAATCTGGCATTAAACTGTAGTATTAACATAGGATGTTGCTTGTTTTCTATCCAGATCAGGCACTTACTTGAGACCACATAATTGTAATCCGTTCCAATCCAGACCTCCTGCAGCCCGTTTTCAGCCAGCAGTGCTACAGGAGGCCATGGAGGCCAAAAACAGGCCGTGGGGGGGTGGGGGGGTTACGCATGGCCCCCTGCAGCCTGTTTTGGCTGGCAGAGGCACTGCAGGCCATTCCTTTGAAATTTCCAGACTGGCCCTGCCGACCAGATTTAAGCCTTGAATTTGACACCCCTGTTGTAGAGGGACTTAAATTGGTGGTTGATTTAAGTTACAGTATTTCACATATTATTTAACCTTTAGGCACATATTAGAATAAATCCAACATAGGTACATACCTGTAAATATCCTAAGGTATCCCTTCATTAAA
The DNA here is from genome assembly GCA_004320025.1 of Laticauda laticaudata. Classification (NCBI taxonomy): domain Eukaryota; kingdom Metazoa; phylum Chordata; class Lepidosauria; order Squamata; family Elapidae; genus Laticauda; species Laticauda laticaudata. The sequence goes on along the minus strand of BHFT01025275.1, from coordinate 28,560 downwards.
ACCTCAAGCAAGCATTTGTTGCTCGTCTTGAAGAAGATATGACTTTTTAGTCATATGTGAAAATTTATTAGAACTTTCTAGCATATAACATGTGAAATTTTTAGGCTACAGAAAAAGATCCCAAAACATTAAAAATTATTGTGGGATCTTTTTCTGTAGCCTAAAAATTTCACATGTTATATGCTAGAAAGTTCTAATAAATTCCCAGAAATCACTAACAAGTTATGAAATTCCTGAAGCTTTTTCAAAGAAGGATAAAACGTAAGCTTGAAATAGAGCAAAGTAAATATATTACATGTATAATATACTTTTCTGTAGTTTCTGACTGTAACTTCTATATATTCCAGTTAATCCTGAATTCTCAGCATGAGGCTGTTGTACAGCACGTGGCTACAGAGCATGCAGTTGTTTCCTTGTTAGGAACAGGTCAGCTGACTGCAATCCCTGTGGCTTCTCACTTGAATGACACATTCCGATTTGATTCTGAAAAACTGAAGATGGGACAGTCAGTCAAAGTGGCTCTGAAAAGCACACAGATTGGTGATTATGGGATGGTATTTGCTGTGCAAAGTTCAGGGAAGAAGAGGAGTGTAATCAGATCACGTCATGAATCAGAGACACTAGAAGATACATCATTTGTAACAAAACAGTTGCCAAGCTCAGGAGACATAGTCAGTGGAATTGTGAAGTCTGTCAAACCCACCCATGTCTTAGTGGCATTTAATTATAGGTTGATTGGCTCCATTCATGCATCCCAGATCCTGGATGACGTTACTGTAGGCACTTTTCCAACATCATTACTTAAAGTTGGACAGAAGATTAATGCTCGGGTGATTGGTGGCAGAGACATTAAAAGTCACAAGTAAGACAACATTTTATATATTTCTTGTACTGTAGCTAACAGTTATTTTCATTGTTGCTCAACAGGCTAGCAAGCATTTCTGTTGCATTTGCTGTTCTGTTTTTAACTTTTACTCATGGTTCCAGAAAATTTTCTTGTTAAATTTAATATTAGATTACTTACCTCTCTCATTTTCCTTCAGGAATATATACCTGTCCATCACCTAATTTTTCCCAAAGCCATGTAGAAATACCAAAATCACCCAGTCAGCTACTATGAGTTTAGATTTAGACCCAAGTCTTCTCATGTTTGGCCCAGTGCTTAAGTACTGTGATCTCTATTCTCATATAAGTACTACTCGTTTCAATCCAGAAGGGACAGGAAGGCAGCCTATAATTGTCCTCTGGTGAAAGAAGTTAAATATAATGATTTCCCCCTTTCCATCTGTGTTAGAGTCATATCTTATATATAATAACGTTGCTTGGTCCCTTTTGGGCAGGGAACTTGGTCCCTTTTAGGCAGAAAACTCCTTGTGGCTGTTCATAAGCTCAGAGTCAGGGTGTCTTTTTAGGAGCAAGCAGAGATAAGGATTGAAAGTCTGTCCACATGATCACAATAGGTTGCCATGAACAGTTGTAAAGCTTCAGTAGGCTTTTTAAATTTAAATGTGTTTTTCTGTATTTATGTTTTATATATTATAGAAATGTTTAAGAAACATCTCTTTATTGTTTCAAATGTATCAACTAAATTAAAAAGATTGAGATTTACAAAAGAAAGAAATCTGGAAATGTTTGTAGTGTAATATATTTATTGACATCCAGGGTCTTATAAATCAATTTGGTATACGAGTTAAGGTACCAGGCCATCTGACCTGGGGCATGGCACAAAGGCAATCCAACTAGATAATAAGTAGAGGTCCCTTTATGAGCTCCAACTTTGCCCCCAATGACCCGGTTACCTTCCAGTCTGGAGAAAAACTCTTCTACAAACCTGCACCAGCCTTTGGCTGCCGATATTCCGATATAGTTGTAAATTGAAAACTTCAAACTATAAATCCAGCAAGGCAAAATAAGGTAATAAATCCGGCAGAGCAAGATATGGTGTTCCGGAAATGAAGTAACAAGGCAGTAAATCAAACCAGTTGGGAGGATGCCAGGAACTCATAACAGCAGTCCATACAAAATAAGCTTAATGTTTGTTCTGGACAAACATCTCTCCTAATTGGTTTTCCTTTAAACTCCCTTCCCAAGTGTGCTTGTGAAGGGAAACAAAGCCCTTTTTTCCCTTGTAAGCCATGCAACCCATGTTGCTCTTTTCTCTGCTCTTCCCTGTGCCCTAAGATGAAGAGAGGGTGGGCCTTGTTTTCCTCTGAACTCCCTCTCCCTTGTTCTACCTCTCCCTGCTCTGCCCAGCCTGACTTTGTTTGCCCTTCCCTAGTTTCCTCCATAGCCAACAGAGCCACTCTCCTGCTCCTTGACTGTTCATCTCTGATGAGGGCATGACACAGGCTAGAAATTGGGAGAACATGACTTCTAGTTCTGCCTTCGGCACAAAACCAGCTCGCGATTTCGCATCAGTCACACTCTCTCAACCCTAGCTAGGAAGGAGACAGTGGCAAACTACTTCCAAAATCTTGTCCAAAAATCCTGCATTTGATGCATTCAATGCATTTGACAGATACTGGACTTGCAAGCGTTTGGATTCTTGAGAACAAGTTTTATATAATTCAAGATAAAAAATTCCTTCTGGAGAAAAATCAGTGTTTCAGATAGGCACAAGTACAGGAATTTCTTGCATTGTGTATATTTTTCTTTTCATTTCTTGCAATTGGTGTATTTTCCCCTTTTTTATTTCAAATGAAAATGATGAATCTAGTCTAACATTTAAAGATTTTGTACATTTAAAGCTATTGTATGTATTTATTTATTGTATTTAGTGTATTAGATGAATGCATTTGCTGTTTTATTTTTCATAATTCCAAATGGTATTCATGTGGTCATATGCTCTTAACTTACAGATATTTGCCCATCACCCACACCCACTTCACCTGTACATTCCTAGAACTCAGTATCCGACCAAGGTAAGGAAATCTTTCAATACACTGCTTAAGCATTGATGAAGCCTCAGAACATGTTTAAAATATAATCCATTCTCTAAACTTTCCTTTTCAGCCGTTATTCATAGGTTATAGTTGTGCTATTCTAATATGAACAAGTATTTCTAAATAATCCAGAATGTTAGATGAGAATTAAATAAATTGATAATACAGGTGGTCCTAGACTTTAAACAGTTCATTTAGTGACCATTCAAAATTACAACGGTACTGAAAAAAGTGACTTATGACCATTTTTCACATTTTCAACCTTTGTGATATCCCCATGATCATGTAATCAAAATTCAGATACCTGATTACTGGTTCATACTTACAGTCGTTGCTGTTTACCAAGGTCATGTGATCACCTTTTGCAACCTTTTGATAAGCAAAATCAATGGGGAAGCCAGATTCACTTAACAATCGTGTCACCAACTTACCAACTGCAGTGATTCACTTAACTGGCAAGAAAAATCATAACATGGGGCAAAATTCACTTAACAAATGTCTCACTTAATGAAATTTTGGGCTCAATTGTGGTTGTAAGTCGAGGACTACCTGCACATGTCTTGCAATTTAAATACACATGTGGCCTTGCAGCTGCTTGTTCCTAAATATGAAATAGAAGATATTTTTCAGAAAAGGGAGAAATTGGAATGCCGAAGTAGAATGCCTAGGCATAACTATTTTACTTTCTCTCATGATCAGTGAACTTGAAAAGGAAAGCAAAGCAGCCTTGCATGCTGAAAATGACAGCCCAGAAGAAACACTGAAACCTGGGCAGACGGTGACATGCTATGTTCAGAAGGTGAGATCTAGAATTTCTCAACATCTGTACATTGGAGATTTTTTCTTCTTGCCTTTTAACTTTGAGTAAAACACAATGAGAAATTTATTGTTAATTAAATAATAATAATTTGCATCTTTCCCTCCAAAATTATTAAAGAGTTACCGTATATACTCGCATATAAGCCGATCTTGCATATAAGCCGACCCTTTAAAAACTGCCCCAAAATGAGGATTTTCCCAAAGAGGATTTTTGAAAAAACTCGCATATAGCCGACCCCCAAAATACCATGGTGAACGCTTTTTTTTTTTTCCCAAATTTGGGGGTCAGCTGATCGGAGAATAAATCTGGCTGCCCGACTTCGCGCGATGAGAGCCAAGACTCATCGCCTTCGCGGGCAGCGGCTTCGCGCGATGAGAGTCTTGGCTCTATCATCGCGCGAAGCCGCACAGCCGGCTTGCCCGGCGAAGGCAATGAGAGTCTTGGCTCCTCATCGCGCGAAGTGCGGGCAGCCAGGTTTATTCGCGTATAAGGTATAAGCCGACCCCCAAATTTGGGGGAAAAAAAAAAGCGTTCTAAAGTCGGCTTATATGCGAGTATATACGGTAGGAGTTTTACTTTTTACTTTGTCTTATGTGCATATGTGTGTGAGATTAAGTGCAGGCAATGCTGAAATTCTCAAAAGGATTTTAAAATCTGTGGTTGGAGGTTATGCTGATGATTATCTGTCGTTTTCCAAAGAAATGTTGATGTGTGTGTTGTATATTTTCTCAGTATAATGTGTTAAAGAAACGGCTGGAGGTGGAAGTCACTCCCACCATCAGAGGGAGAGTTCAGCAGCTGCTGCTTTCTTTGAATCCCAAGGTAATTGCTGAGGGATAAGAGGTACAGTATCCTTAAGTGCATCTTAGGAATTCTAGGGGATTATAGTGTTCATCTGATAAAATTTAATCAGAGCCCATAAAATCTCCACACGGATAACACAAATGGTGGGTTTGGTAGCATACAGAAGTCAGCATTAGAGGAATAAAGTTCCTCCACCCGCCTTGCTGGACGAGCATTTAGTATTATGAGTCCTATGCCAGGGAAGTATGTGAAATAATTTGTATTTACTAGTCCCTTTCCCATTAGCAGGGCAAAAAGCAATCAACAGGAGTTAGTTTAGCCCTATGGATGACTCTTTGGAGTTAATCTAAGTATTGGACACTGTTGACTATCAGTTTGACCTTTTTTTTACTTGTGTAAGACACGACCCCTCTTCACTGACTCAATTACATTTTTACATTTCTGTTCTAGTTATGTCATCATCCATGAATATTGTGTGTTGCATAACAGCATTCTTACATGTCCCGTAATCTTCCTGTAAAAGGCTTGCTGCATTCTTTGAGAATTAAGGACCCAAAATAGACACATGAAACTTTTGTTTGGTTATTCATATGGAAAACTTTGATATTTCTTTTTGATCATTTGCCACAGATTGAAGCCTGTGCTTAGGCGTAACTCTCCAGGACTATGTTTCATGAAAAGCTCTTGTAGTAGCACAAAATATTTTTCAGAAATTCACCATATGTCTAAAATTACATGCTTGTTGTATAATTGAATACTGGGCCTTTTTTGCGAGTATTGTGAGTACTTTTTGATTGTCATGTCTACATTTTTTTTCCTATAGGATATAAAACATGCCAAGAAATGCTTTAGAAAAGGACAGGCATTGATCGCAACAGTAACAGATTGTGATAATTCTGCAACCAAACTCTCTCTGTCACTAACAGGTATACTTAAATAGTGATCAATGCGTTAAAATCAGATAAATAGGTATTTCCATGCCAAATTACAATAATTGGGTATGGAGCCAGGAAAAATCTGCTGAGTCAATTTACTGGGAGTAAGTGCTACAGAGATTATAGGATTATACTGTATATTTTGTTTCTGTTACCGGGAGTTTGATATATTCTTTTTGCACACTATGGTAGAACTTCTAGCACTCGTAATTGGATGTGGACAAAACCTTGGTACTTAGGACTTGATCTAAGCTAAGGCATGCTTGAAAATTAAGACTAGCAATCCACAATCTCAAATATCTAAAAGATACAAGAAAATGTACTCTATAACAGTTATCTGATCTGGATTTCCTCAGGCACTTATTCATTGGAGAAAGGAACAATTGCACTGGGCAGCGTGAAACGAATGATTCCACATGTTGGTCTACATATTATCCTTCCATTTGGGAGGATTGGCAAAGCCAGTCTTTTCCACCTAAATGATTCATACACAGAACAGCCGCTTGAAGACTTTGGTGTTGGAAAAATTGTCAGGTAGGAGCCTTCTGCAAAAGCTTTAAAAATCTTTAACAGTGATCTTGTCTCTTGATTATTCCTCACTTCTAGCATGGAAATTTTATATTGCATTTTGACTCGTGAAATATGTCAGTGTAATAACAATGCCCAACAGCTTAAAATTAACCAGTTCACGTTGAGATGTTGTATGCTGATTGCTTAGAGCAGTCTTCTCCAACCTGATGTCTTTCAATCTGTTATGAACATAACACAGGGTTGTCAAACTCAAGGCCCGGGGACCATATCCGGCCTGCTTTTTAGATCTGACCCACAGGGCCACCCTGGAAACAGTGAAGGACTGATCCACAGTGCCTCTGCAAGCGAAAACGGAGCTCACAAGGACCGCGGGCAGCCCTCCTAAACTCTGTTTTCACTGGCAGAGGGTTGCAGGACACAGTCACAGGTGAAAACAGAGCTCAGGACCCATTTTCACTTGCAGAGCGCTTGAGCCACCACAGATGCCCCCAACACAAGTGACGTAGAGCTGGCCATGCCTACCCTGGCCACGCCCATCCTGGCCCCCTGAGGTCAAACACAGCCCTGATGCGGCTCTCAAAGAAATCGATGCAACCATAATGCCTTTGAAAGCCTGAGAATTACGCTTCCAGAGAATATGAAGGATGCCAGGTCGTTACAAACCTACATTTTGAATTCCCATTTTCAGATCATTGATTTTCTTAAGCTACTTTGAAAACTAGATCTTTTGTTTTGACTGCCAGTATTTCAAGATGGATCCTTACTCAGGAATATTTTAGAAAATAATTCTTTTGTTTTAAACACCCTCTGCTCACCTAAAAAAACCAAACACTTCAAAGTGGCTGACTAGAAAAGGGAAGGGTGAAAGCATCCATTCACGAATTATTAGAATGACAGTAAAAAATAGTAACATTGATTTCATCTGTGATTTTAAAAATATAACTTTTTAAAATTAATTTTGAAAAGTTCATTTAAAGAGGAAGCAATTTCCAAAACTTAAATACATTCTTAAGAAAATTCTGCTTCGCAGTCCCAACCTGCTGGATTTCTAGGGACATTAAGAATGTAAGAGAAGTTCTGTGATGATTATTGCAGTAGGCAAAACAGCTTGAATTAGAAAATGTGATACTTCAACCATTCCAAGTCTAAACCCTTCTGAGCATTGATATCATCCTTGAATTTCCTGAAAAGAAATTAATATGAGTTTTAATAAAGGCGTTGCATGATTTTTTAGACCATATTTGATAACTTTGCCACTTTATTCTGAATCAAGTCTTCCAATTACCTCTCAGTGCCAATATTCAGTAACAATAATGTTTTGAGATGCTCCGGCATGATACATCTAAGGGAGAGTGTCAAGCTCAATTTCATTGAGGGCCACAGCAGGGCTGTGGTTGACCTCGTGGGGCCAGGTGGGTGTGGCAGGCTTGATGTCATTCCCAAACTGTTGGCATGTTTCATCTTCGCACTGGATATATGGGGCCAAAGCCACACTGGCCGGCCCCTTACATTTTCTAGGATGGACCTGTGGGCTGGATCTGACCACATCGCGGGCCGGATTTGGCCCGTGGGCCTTGTGTTTGACACCCATGATCTAAGGCATGTATAATGTAATCAACTTTTTCTTTTAGTAGACATAATCACATCTGAAGTTACATGCAAGGTTACTTTTTTCTCTCTCCTATGTAGATGTTATATTCTTTCCATTGAAGACAATGCAGTAAAAGTATCGCTCCGACCATCCAGGTAAGGAAATATTACCTGATCTACCATCAGAAGAAAAAACTGCTCTTATTTCTAATGCAATTCCATTGTATTATAAATGTGCATTTAGAGAAGAGTATGGAGTTTGTTATAATTTATTTTGCCTATGCAGGAAGAAAGTACTTGACTCATTCTCTTGTTTATTTTAGGATAAATCCTAAAGGCCATCATAAAGTTGAAGATCCTGAAATTGCTTCCCTTGATAACATTCAGAATGGTCAACTCATCAGAGGCTATGTCAAATCCATTACACCATCAGGCATCTCTTTGGGGTGAGTTTTTTTTGCGATCATAAAAGTAAGAAAAGTAAAAAGAAAAGTATTTCACTTCTGTGTATATCTCCTTGTGTGTGTCTGTTTGAATCTTATCAGATTTTATTAATATGCAGATATATTCCTTAAATCAGGCAGCTTTTTACCATCTCTTTTTGGAGAATAATTATTTGTGCTTGAAGAAACACTGTTGCATTCAGCAACTAGAGAAATATAGACTTACATCTTTTGTAGAGATAGCATTCCTCACACAAGTGCAGCTTCTGTATTCTTATTATGGCCATCGGATTGTTATATATATATATTTTATCCATTTCATTGGCAACATTTCACGATGTGTGTTTTATCTTTTGAAGTACACTTGAAGAAATTAAGTCTTCTTTCTTTACAGGTTGTCTGATTCAGTGGTGGGTCAAATTTCTCTTCAATATGTCACCCCATTCTTTATGCCAGATCATTCACTCTGTATGAAGTACATATATACAGATCAACTTCTCACTGCCAAAGTTCTCAGGTAAGTAGGATGTTTTCCCAAAATGACAGTTTCTCTGAGATGACAAAATGAATGGGAGACCTGGTGGGCAGTAAAATGTATGATTAAGAGAGGGTGTGGCACTATGGTGAATTGTATATGTGTTTTACTTTATGTTAATTATTTTATTAAATGATCATAATACTATTATCTGAAATGGTGTGAAGCTGAACAGATTAAAAAGGTAAAGCATTTTGTACATTTAAGAGAACACTATACACTTTATAATTATGCTGGTTCTTCTTTCTCCTATCATTTCTTGTGTTCTAATCATTCTGCAGTATAAACAGACAAAAGAACCTTGTGGAGCTCTCTATCCTTCCTGAAGACACAGGGAAGCCAAGCGTTATTCCATGTGATGAAAAGCCATGTAGTGAAATGGATACACCCTGCCAGAAATCAAGAAATCAAAGGAGAAAGCACTCTGAAAGCGAGCAGGTAGGTATCTATCCTGGAAGATACTTTAGGCTTGATTAGAAAACATTTTTTTAAAAATTGTTTAACACTTTTTTTTCTTTCAATGATAGGAAGTAACGTCAGCGAAAAAGAGAGCTTATTGCACTGAGGATGGTGATAGTGGTGTTGAAGTTTATTATCGGGAGGAAGAGGAGAAGGAAAAGAAGCATAAGAAGAAGTCTAAGGTAAAAGGCTGCTGGAAAGGGATTGATCTTTTGACATAGTGGGAGCCATGTTTTCATACAGAGTGGGATGGTTGATGCCAGTATATATTTCTGCTTGTTTCTTAGCAGGAAAAAGAAGTTCCACGACTGAAGGTTTCAACCAGTTTTATGTGGGAGGAGGGCTTAAATGTGCTGGATGGAACCACGTTGATTGCAAAGGAGCACAGCTCAGACAGTGAGGAAGAAAGTGAAGCTGAATCTGTGGTACAGTATCTCTATCTTGTTTGATCTTGGGATTAATTTGTATGCAATGGCAGTTAGTATGTAGTATGTAGTCCTTTAGTTGTAGACCCCTTTGTTAAAGGGTCCATCTAGATCAGGGGTCTGCAACCTTAAACACTCAAAGAGCCATTTGGACTTGTTTCCTACAGAAAAGAAAACACTGGGAAACACAAAACCTGGGTGGGCGTGGCCAACTTGACATCAATCACTCCCACACAGTCACATGACACACATACCCCAGCCACATCTACCCAGGTTTTGTAGCTCCCAGTTTTTTCTTTTCTCTGGGAATCAGGTATCTTTCTCTTTCTCTAGATATCTTTTTCTTCCCCATTTCTCTCCCTCTCTTCTCTCATCTCCCTCTTCTCTCATTTCTCTCCCTCTCTCTTTCTCATTTCTCTCTTTCTCATTTGTCTCTCTCTCGTCTGTATGTATGTTCCCTCTTGAACTATTTCCAAAAACTGGTGAGGGTGGGTTTTGTTTGTGTGTGTTCTTTCTTCTTTTTGGGGTATTTTTTACCATATGATTTAAATCAAGAGTCATTTCAGGTTCCCAGATAAATGAAGCTCTTTCATTCCCCTGCTGTAGCTCCCTGTCGGCTGAACCTACCACTGGCTGGCTCTGCCCCTTGCCCTCCCCTCCTACCAACTCCTAACCCACCCTGACAAGGTAAGGGAGACGATAGGGGAATGGAGACTCGCTCCATATGAAGCACCCCTCTACTTAACTCTTCTTCCGGCCCTTCGCGCACTTGGCCACTTGAGGAGACACACAAATTACTCTCCACCCCAACACACTGGTTGGGGCGGCTGCAGCCGATGCTCCGCATCATAATGGGATCCAGGAGGAGGAGGAGACGCTGTCTCTCCCATTGTGAAGCACACTAAATTTAACTCTGCTGTACAAGGTGCTGGGAGAGCATGAGCAGACCATGGAGGCGGAGGGAGCAGTAGTGTCAACCATAGCCGGGGTGGTCAGTGTTTCAGGACGGAGAGTAATTCGCACATGTCCCCAGAGCAAGTCTCCATTCGCTGCTGTTGCCCTTATCTTCTCAGGCCAGGCAAGAGTGACTGGGAGGGGAGGGCGAGAGGCAGAGCCAGCCAGTGATGGGACAGGGAGCTTCAGCAGAGGGCCCAAAGAACCGCATGCAGGTTGCCGACATCCAGTCTTGAGTGTGTGTGTGAGGGGGTGTGACACACACACACACACACACACACAGATTCTTTTCTTTATAAAGTGAAGTGATCATGGCGTACCAACCACAAAAAAAATCTCTGTGCACTACCTGAATTTCTGTACTTTCAGGTACAGTTTTTTCATACATAAAAGTTTGCTTTTGAGAAGAGTGTCTTGGGTAAAGCATTTTGATGCACATATATGTAAAATAACATTTTTATGAGATATGTAACTCTGAAAAGAATACTTTTGTAGGTATAGCTCATTTTTATATGTCTGTGTGGTATTTTTTTACTTTTTAAAAATATTGCGGCAGTTTTTACAATACTTAAAAACATAAACAATAAATATAAAGTGGGGAGGAAGAAAGACTCCTAAGTTTGGAAACGATAAAAAATTTTGGGTTATGTTTCTGTTCTCCATGCCTCCTTGTCTGTCATTGATGTGTCTATGGCTAAATGGGGCGATATCTGTGTAGAGAATATTGTATCATGTTAACTTCTAATATAAAGGTAGAAAGTGAAATAATGCAAAAGGTATAATGATAAAAAAGGACTCTTGTGGCTCAACTGGCATTCAGAATAGCTTAGAAAGGGACAGAGTGTCATCCCTCTGTAACAAAAATAGTAAACTTCTGATTTACTAATCTAATTGAGCCTGCTCTAATAAGTTGGGTTGACAAAATCAGAAATGAGGTGGTGATAAGCCGCCTGGGAAAGTGAAGGGAAATCATCAAAACCATAAAAAAGCAAAAGTTAGAATATTTTCGACACCTGGGAAAATACAGCATACTTCACTTAATCCTCCAAGGAAAGATTGAAGGCGAACAAGGTCCAGGCAGTAGGACATCATGGCTACAAAATCTAAGGGACTGGTTTGGACAAAACTCAACTTCACTTTTTTGTGCAGCTGTTGATAAAAATAGGATCGCCAACATGATCACCAACGTCCAATGACAGATATGGCACAAGAAGAAGTACCCCAAAGGTCCTAGACTAGTATCTTGGATGCACCCCACTTTGTCTTATGTTATCTTGCAGCACTACAGGTTTTCCAGTGGTCAAAGCCTTTCTCTTTCTCCCTTTTCTTTCTTTAAGGCCAAGAAACAAACAAAAAAGAAACAGGAACTGGAGAAGCAAAAGGCAGAGAAGGAACTCTCCAAACTGGAAGCTGCCCTGATGGATCCCAAACGACAGCCGCAGACAGCAGATGACTTTGATCGGTTGGTCCTTGGCAGCCCTGACAGCTCCATCCTTTGGTTGCAATTCATGGCTTTTCATCTCCAAGCTACAGAGATCGAAAAAGCTAGAGCTGTTGCAGAAAGGGCACTAAAAACAATCTCTTTTAGGTGACTTTTTTTTCTGTTGATCTTCGGTTTCCTTGGTAACAGTTCAAATCCATACTATATTTTGCTTGGTTATATCTTAAAATAAGATACTTGTAGAATAAAGGGAACATACAATGTTTCTTTCTTACCTTTCTCCAAAGACACAAGTGTTCATTATAAACTAGCCACAAACAAATAACATGGCTACTAACATGAAAAGCAAAATCAAGAGCTTTGATCTTTTGTATTGAATGTTGTCTTCTTTCTTCTTCAGAGAGGAACAAGAAAAGCTGAATGTGTGGGTTGCTTTGCTGAACCTGGAGAACATGTATGGCACAGAGGAAAGACTGATGAAAGTTTTTGAAAGAGCAGTTCAGTACAATGAACCTCTGAAGGTCTTTCAGCAGTTGGCAGACATCTACAGTGCGTCTGAGAAATATAAGGTAATGCCAGTTATAGCAGCATGACAAAGAGAATGATCACTTATTCATCTCCATGGTTATGACAGGAAGAATATTTGTTTGATTTCAAGAAAGAATGCACCCATTCTGCTCCAGTTTGTCCTAGACTCCCCTTTACATTTTGGACTTGTGGATATTGCCTCTGTTTGGAGGAGCAAATGGCTTATCTCTCGGTGGCTCTTTTCAATGTCAGATTATTGCTCTTGTCAAGACCATTGAATGCAAAATGTACTCTTAAGACCTATGAAATCTATATTCTAAAATTGCAGAATTGACATTTGCTGATGAAGAATCAGGACATGTAGTTGTATATTAAGCTTGTGTTCAGTGAAGCACCTTGTTGAATCAGGTACACAGGCTTAATATATATTTTTTATTTTTCTAAATATGAGAGAAGATTTACTCTTCAACTCTTTAGTCCTGAATTTAGAATTTCTGGTCAAATTGTAGAATAGCAGTTTGCATTCTGAACATAAGTTGAATCGTTAAAGCCTGGGGAAATTATTATAATGTAGAACTTTTAAGGCTGAAATAAAACAAGACAGCTGTTTTCAAGCCATGTTTGTGTCAAGGTTCCAAGTAATACATCCCATTCAATAAGAACTCCGATACAGGCAATTTACTGAAAGAACATTTTGTTGAGACATATCAAATTAGCACATTCTTGGTGAAAAACCAAGTTGGATCTGCTCCTTTCCCCGGGCCCCTAGTTGGCATTTGACTTCAGCTGTGGCCGCTCGCTCGGGCATCGAGGGGAATGTCGGAATCTATTCCCCCACAGGTCCCATTGCTTCTCCAGTTTCTCCATTCATCTTCCCTGAGTCTTTTCCGGTGCCCAGATAAACCGGGTAAGCGGCCGGAGCTCAGAACCCTGGACAACAACTCCGGTTTGGAGCCTTAAGAGTTTAGAGAGCCGGTGTTCCACCCAATTAAAAGTAAAACTTTGTCACTCCCCCCCCCCAAATCTCTAGTCACATGGTCCAATCAGCATGTAGTCCAGTTGCTAGACGAACTCAAGTCTCCATATTTCGAATGCCTGCACCAATATCCTTGATTCCCAGGGGAAATAATTTTATTTAAGCTACAACACCCCAGCTATCTTTACACACTGGCCCCTTTGCTTCAGGCTGTGTCAGCCTTGAAGCAGTGAGAAGAGAAACCTCTCTAAAGAAAAGCTACAAAGAGAATATGACCACAGTTAGGTCAACTTCAGGGTTGACAGTCTGTTTAACTTCATCCCCACATAAATCTCTAAATCTCTTAGCACAAAAGTAGTTACTACCCATTTGTATAATTATTGGAAGACAGGATAGGAAAACCAAGGGTATTGGCAGTGTATTTGTGAGAGCAAGAGCTAGATTATCCTTTGTAATTTAGGAGCAGTGTAAATAAAAATGTTTTGCATATTTAGGATGATTCTTTATCCTTTCTCTTGATCTATTCAGGAAGCTGATGACCTGTACAATACAATGCTGAAACGCTTCCGTCAAGAAAAGTGTGTGTGGATAAAGTATACCACTTTTCTTCTGAAATGTGGTTCAGTGGAGGCAGCTCACAGACTTATGCCACGGGCACTGAAATGCTTGCCAGACAAAGAGCGTAAGAGTTCCTTGGTTTCCTTTTTTCTTGAATAGAGATGCCTATATTTTCCTTATTGGATTTTCATTTAGATTGGAGTAGGTTAATATCTGTGTTACCTGTATTGTAACCATTCTTATCTTTGTCTCTTTCAGTCATTTTCTTCCATTCTCATTTCTTCACCTTCACTTCTAATATATTCTTTTTTCTTTCACGCCAATAGACAGAAACAAATTCAGCAACACAAGGAAGAGTATATATTTTACAAAATATTAGACCTTTCCACCTTGTTTGCTAATCTTCTCTGAAAATTCTCTCAACGAGGATGTAGCTAACAATATATTTCCAAATAATAGTTACACCTTCAAACTTTAGACAGAAGTCATAATAAGTGCTGGAAATAATCCTTTAAGTAATCCTTGCTGCTTCTTCTGTTGCAGATGTGGATGTGATTTCAAAGCTGGCACAGTTAGAGTTTCAGTTTGGTGATGCAGAACATGGCAAGGCCATGTTTGAAAACATGCTGAGCACATATCCTAAACGTACAGACATCTGGTCAGTGTACATAGATGTATTGATAAAACATGGCAGCCAAAAAGAAGTCCGGTGAGTACTAGCATGTGTAAGAAAGTTAAGATTCTTAATTTCCAGCAAAGATGCAAAAATGCAAGCTTGGGAATATGTATTATCTTAAAACTAAAGCAAACAGAGTGACTTGATTTTGGCAAGGAAATGGTGTGACACTTAATGATGAGAAACCTAAAAATTTTGCTTTAGAAATATATTATTTATATCTCCTATGAATAGGAGAAAGCAAGCCAACAATTTCATTCATTTTAAATATCAGATTAAAACTGTTTTCTGAACATTATATTGTGTTTTTCACAGGGATATTTTTGAAAGAGTGATTCACCTAAATTTAACAGCAAAGAAGATGAAGTTTTTCTTTAAACGCTATCTGGAGTTTGAGAAAAAGTATGGCACGATGGAAACCATCCAAGCTGTGAAGGCAGCTGCATTGGAGTATGTGAAATCCAAGAACAGCCTTGTGGAGAGCTAACCTTTGCAGCAGACAGACTTCAAGGTCTTGCTTTTAAGCCCTGGATGTTGAGAAGGAGACATGCCTCATCTGTAGCACAAAAGCCCTCCTGCTTTTTTGCATTTCCCAAAAAGCTCAACAACAGATTGGAATAGGCAGGACCAGAGACTAACAGTGCAAGTGATGTAAATGTTTTCCACCTTTTATATTTGTCTCCCCACACACCCCCAGTTCAAATAAAATAATTATATTTATAATCATATTTGTATTTGATTCTTTTTAAAATATATAATTAGTAATTGGGAGAAAGCAGCCAGCTGCTTGGTTACAGTAGTAAGTTCTTCCCTCCCTAAAATATTTTGTATTTTATTCAAGCATAGGTTTAGAAGATAATAACACTACTGCTTTCTAAGTATTGTATAATATATTCAAGTCTTAAAAGCTAAATTAAAAGGCTGTCTGCAGGAGCAAGGATCTGCAATTCCATTTGATCAGACTCATCATCATAGCTTGGTTCCAGTAGTAAGTAAATAGTTGTTGTGGCCTGTTGGCTGCAGGCCCCTCCAGTAACCAAATCAGAAGAGGAGGAGGCATGGGAGTCAGGGTCAGCATCAAGGCAACATGAACGCTCCAAGGGAGAAGAGGGAATGGAGCTGCCAAAGACAGAGGTGAAGCCTGGGCCGTCCATCAGCCCTCAGTCAACATCCCCCAGATCTGGAGGTGGCTGATAACAAAGAAGTGGAACAGCTGGATTCAGTGCCTGACATGCGGATGCACAAAAGGCAAAGGAGAGGAGAGCAATGGAAATCCATGGGCCAATCCTTGGGAAGGAAGAACCACTGTTGTTAGCGAATCCCCAACCTCGCTCTGAGGATAAAAGGCAGGGGGCGCAAATGAATAGATGTACCACAAAATTATTCATCTCCCTGCTGGACAGACTTGTTAACCTGCGGTGAGAAAGAAACTTTTTGCCATGGTTGCTGGCACTCCTAATAAAGGAATGACTGAGTTAAGTTCAGAGGGTTTGTTGTGTTTGGGGAGCTGGGTCAAAACAATAGTTCTGTCCCAAAAATATTTTGTATTTTATCCAAGTACAGGCTTAGAAGATAATAACAGCACTGCTTTCTAAGCATCGTATACAATACATTCAAAGCTTAAAGACTAAATTAAAAGGCTGTTGTCTGCAAGAGTAAGGTTCTGTAATTCCATTTAATTAGCCTCATCATCATAGCTTAAGTATAAAATATTCAGTTTTTATTTTATATACGCCCTATTTTGTTCTACATCTGCAATTCACAGAATTCTGAGCTGCTTATAAATATGCTGAAAATATCAATGTTAAATATACAGTTTTTAAACAATAAGCAGTTTCCATACATTTTTCCATCTCTTAATTTACAACCCTGTATTCCTGATTCATTCTCCTGCAGAAGACTAGCCATTGCTTAAAAATTGGCAGTGTCATGGCCTTTGCATAGTAGGAGTGCAAATGTCATGCGCTGTCTGGAAAATTTGTTCTTTTGCACTTAATTCCAGTAAGTGACAGTCATGCACCTTGGAGGAAAATGGCAGGGCATGTATATATTTGCATATGATATTTGAATAGATTCTTATTCATTTATTTTATAACCTGCTTTTCCTTCAGGAATTGAAGGCTGTGTACATAGTATGGTCTTCTTCCATTTTTGCCTGCATCAGCAATTGTATAAAGTTGGTTGGGCTTACAGTTACTGGCTCAAAATTATGCATTGAGTTTGTATTCCTGAGGTGGGGTTTTGTCCAGTTCTAACCCAATATTTGACCGTTATACCACCATTGGTTCTGTCTTACCATCCACTTCTGTAGTTTTTCACATTTTAGATAATCCCACATACATCCCACAATATCTTAAAAGGCCAAAGTGAATGTTAATAACTATTGTGATTTCTAGCATTTAGCAGTGTTAAGATTGAGACAACAAATCAACCTTTCAGTGTTTAAAATTTTACCTTCATTAACAAATTGATCAAATGTATACAGAAAAGAAATATCTTAAAGACTAAGAGAAATTAGAGCAGATTTTACAAATAATATATTTTGTCAACTTAGTGTGGCTTTTGTCTATCAGCCACACTTACAAATGAGCAAAGGAAAAAGGAGATTTTTTTCTCTTTCACCTGAAAAGTACATAATGTTTATTTGTAGGCAAGTGTTTCAGACCGATTTGAAAGATACTGTTAGTCTTGATTTACGAGTATAATTTACGAGCCCAGAATTATGGCAGAATTATGGAATTATTTACAACCTTTTTGTGGCAGGTGTTAAGCAAATGCCACAGTAACTAAGCAAATGTAGCTGTTAAGCAAACATGTCAGTCATTAAGCAAACCCATTCTAGCCCATGAGCATTTATTTTGCTGGAAACCAGTAATAAATACCAATTTCTGGCAAAAATAATAATAATGGTAGAACACATTCTCATGGCTGTAAGACACTACAAACAGTTGTAAATGTGGGTTGGTTGCTGGACATCCAGAATGAGGTCTATTACCGCAGGGAGAGCCCAGCCATCAAAATTTCAAACCCAAATAATAAGTAACTCTGAAGACGTCTGTAGTAACTTTGAATAGTTGCTAAACAATCAGTCATAAATCAAGGACCAAATGTACGTGTTTGTCAATTAGCATATTTTCTGAATTTATACATTGATGAATAACTTCCTGTCCAATTGCACAGATAAATCATCCCTCCCCACCCCAATATTATTTAGTACCAGACTGTTAAACTGTAATCTTATATAAGATTATGTCCCACTGAGCTTCATAGGTTTTATTTCCGATGAGACAGCACCAATTGATTTGTATCACATGTGACATAATTCATTTGAAAGCTATCAGCTATATATTATCTGAGAGTTTAAATCAAAGTATAAAATCAATTCTTGGATGCTTTCCATCATAGATGGCTTAAGTGCTCAAAATTATTTTCATGAAGCTTGTAGGACAGCTATTGAGTAGATGCAGGTAGTCCTTGACTTATGGCCACAATCGAGCCCAACGTTTCTATTGCTATGTGAGGCAGTTAAGTGAGTTTTGCACCATTTTATAATTTTTCTTGCCACAGTTAAGTGAGCAACATGGTTGTTAGGTGAATCTGGCTTCCTCATTGATTTTGCTTCTCAGAATGTCACAAAAAAGTGATGATCACATGACCCTGGGACAGTGCAACCATCATAAATACATGCCAGTTGCCAAGCACCTGAATTTTGATCAGGTGACCATGGGGAAGCTGCAACAATCATAAGTACGAAAAATGGTCTTAAGTCACTTTTTTCAGTGCCATTGTAAATTTGAATGGTCACTAAACAAATGGTTGTAAGTTGAGGACTACCTGCATTAGGTAGCTAGGAAAGCTGTTTCCTGGCTGTCGGGATTAGAGCAGTTTCCTGTTACGTTTTTGGCCCACTTATGGAGGCGGCTGTAGAGAGGGTAGCCATTATTCTCCCGATAGATATAAACTCCAGTAATGGCCTCCCATTGTGACCTGGGCTGTACATTTTGCACATTATATGCTTGGACCAGTTCCTGGTCCTCTTTATCTAAATGTACAAAGCCAAAGAAGTTTTTGACGTTATTGGCAGCCACAATCTTGGAATGTACCTCAGCAGTCTGTTGGAACAGCCTAGCTTCACTAGAGCGGTATTGGTTCCAGTAGGCCTCTTGGCGGTAGCTAAGTGGTGAGCAGCAATGTTTTAGGCACTTGGTGATGAACACAAGAACTGCAACTGCCCCAATGAGCATCCATCCAAAGAGCTGAAGGAGAAAGAAGATAGAACACGGCTTGGATTAGTTTGATTTTTAACAGGTTCAATTTTTAAAAAGCCTATCTTTATTTTATTTCTTTGAAGTCAAAATTGGACTTTAAAGTATAATTGAAACTCTATTCAAATTCAATTACATTTGTAAATGGATAATGGTGAAAGCAATAAATATAGTAGAATTTCATTTTTTCCACATTGACACTGGTTAATAACTGCAAGGTTTGAGTTTAACTGGTAGTTGAGGATTTTTATGGATTAAATATCTGAAAATAATCAGTTTTGTTGGAGTGGACTTCCATGCAACGAATGGATTCCACTGTTTCCTGAGCACTCGTACTTGCTCTGAAGGTTACTAAGTTTTAGGAGATATTCTTACCAACTGCATTAAAAACATTTGATAAAATAAAAATGTTCTTGCAATGAAGAATCAGATCTATCAAACTATCCTGTTTAAGCAGGCTTTTGCGAGGGTACTGCTATGGAAGATTTTTACTGTTATTCTTTGGTTTTTACTATACAATGGGCTAACATTCATTTTGCATTTTTTTTAATTCAAGTTTTTATTTTATAGCATATAAAAACTCCAATTTCAATTGAATATTGTGTTGTCTGGGTACAAATAGTTTTAGAAAATAATGAATAAAAATGTTTACAACTATATTCATTAGATTGATATTAATGATAATGTTAGTCATAATAACAATATTATTACTTCTTGAAATTTGATGACTTGTTTGTAGCATGCCATGTTCTTAATCTGAATTAGTGAGTATTGGAGTTCATGTTTGGATTTTGCTTTATGATATTTTTATAATACAGTCATATCTCGGCTCGCAATTTCTTTAAAACTTGGTATTTGATACATTTTGAAGCAGAAATCTTATCCCACTGTTCATCTTTCACCCTATAGTCAACATGCAAAGAAGAATTGACTGATGCCGGCTGCCTCATGACTTGCTATTTCTTCTGGCCGAAATAGTGGATTATGGGTTAAGTCACATGGTTTTCTCCGTACTTGTTAGTTTTAGTATTTGGCATGTCTTCCAGAATGAATTACTGATAATGACCGAGGAACCACTGTATATGTATAATATACATACATTATATATATAATATACATGCATATATATAATTTTATATATGTGTGAATAAATTAATATTTTATATGAATAAATAAATTACCTGTGACTCATATCTTAATCGTCTTATAACTTCATCTTTAAAATGTGTCATGTTGGCTGGCTGATCTTCACAAGGAAACCTGGCCAGAATATCTGGTCCATAGCCAGGTGGAAAATGATCCAGGGAAGTGGGATCCATGAATTCACTTAAGGCACAGACATAGGCTTCTCCACGAAGCAGTGAGATCACCGACCATGTGACAGGAGCCACTGCAGCTCTTCCCATGACAGATCCAAAGATCAAGAAATTAGCTGCTGCAGAAAAGTTCTTGGTTCCTCTCTTGTGACACTCAGCCACTAGGTTCCAAGTGTGGTTGTTCCAGATTACACCAATCACAAACAAGGCCAGTGCAGGTACTCCTATGGCAGCCAGACCGTAGATGTAATTCCGAGTTGGGGAACATGGACAGTGGAATGCAACCACCGAGAACAGTTCCTGGCTTCCAACTGTACCCAGAGCCACCAAGCCATTGAAAATCATCACATCTTTACTTTTAAAGAAGAGTGAAAGAAAGCGGAAATTTTCAGTAATAAGAGCAGCCATTTTATTTGGGTTCAATCGGAGCTTTTAGTATTTTGATGCAGAAGAGATGTCTATAGACATACTTGGTCTTCTCACCTCTTCATGTACTGTAAAAACAGAACCATCACTAACAATTGTGCATTTCAAAGTGTACGCTTGTCTAAGATTACTAGGCATCCACATATATTTCATGAACAGCCTATGAACCTTTTATTATAAAATAATGCATCCAGTTTACAATTCCTGCAAGTAATGTCTTTCAGCACAGTTCTTCTCACGTATTATCATAAAAACAGCTAAAATTTTTGGAAAGAAATTTGTAAATATTAATTATATAAGAATTTATGCAACTTCAATATACAATATTCACTCTATTTCAAACGGTTATATGTTTTATTTACATAGAGCCCCACTAAAAGTATGTATTCCCCATTCATATACTGAGAATGTATTAATAACAACAACAACAACAACAACAATAAACCATCTGCAGCAATATCTGTAACACCACCAAACATTCAGATTTGCCTAACCCAGGTCCTTGGTAAAGATTCGATAGGTAGACAAAAATACCAAACCCAGTCTGAATATCTGGCTGACTATGCAATTATTTATTATTATTTAATAGTAATAGTACTAATAATAATAATAATAATAATAATAATAATAATAATAATAATAATAATAATAATAATGATAACAACAACAACAACAACANTAATAATAATAATAATAATAATAATAATAATAATAATAATAATAATAGATGCTACTTTTGTCAGGTTTCCAAGTGATGAAACCCTTCCCCCATTAGCACAGAGAAAGAAAGAAAAGGAATAAATGATTAGAATATCAGACTAAATAAAAGGGCTACACATGTCAATTTCGGGCTCGACAGCTTTCATCTATTCTTCCATTCCCTTCCACTGTCTCTCAGCTGGCTGGTTGTCCACCTTCATTTTCCATCTTATAAAAGAACAATCAGGTGTGCCTTACCTTTTCCATGAATTTGCTGCTATTTATATTGTGAACCTGGAATTGTCTGAAGTTTTCGATGAAGAAATATCATTTTTGTGGGTTGAAGAAACAGTGCTTTTAATCTTGGATTCTGACTATTCTGTTCTGGACTCTCATTTTTTCATGACCTTCCAACTATATTATCAGCATTAAATCGTTAACATGAATTTGCTGTATTTATGTGAATAATCTGGGCTGAGTTTATAACATTTGATGAATTACAGGAAGTAAATAGTTACTGTCTGACTAACTTGAATCAAGAGGAGTAACAAGGACAACTTGAATTTATCACCTTTAGTGACATGGCTCAGTAGCTAATGTCTACAGTCACTTTGTAATGTGTATAAGGTATCACTGAATGTCCTATATTGACAGCATGTCCTATATTGACAGTATTTTTATGACACAAAAAAAGTCAAGGGAAGGAATCATAGTTTGTGACTTCTATGTATAACACAAAATTTATTTCTTGCATTTCAGATCTTAAAATTGCAAACTGGTGAAAAATTAACTGCTGTTTGATTATATCTTAGCTCAGGAAAAATGTATTCCTTGCTTCCTTCCTTCTTTGTGATGGAACTTTTGGGGAGAAGAGTTGAGTTATTATTGAGTTATTCTCCAAAGCACCTGAGGGCAGGATAAGGGAGCAATAGATGGAAACTAATCAAGGAGAGAAGCAACCTAGAACTAAGAAGATATTTCCTGACATTTACAACAGTTAATAAGTGGAACTTCTTGCCTCCAGAAGTTGTAAATGCTTCAACACTGGAAGTTTTAGAGAAGAGATTGTATAACCATTTGTCTGAAATGCCATAGGGTTTCCTGCCTAAGCAGGGGGATGGACTAGACCTCCAAGGTCCCTTCCAACTTTGTTATTCCATTCTATTTATTTTTGAACTAAGTGAAATTGATAATATTTTCATTACTTTCCCCCTATTCTAAGTGAGAAGAATGGTAACATCACTATGCTGTTTTTTTTTTTAGTCGGGTTAGGGATGTACAGGATTGGAAGGTGTCAAGTACAAGGATGAGTCAAGGGAAGGGAGTTCATGCCAAAAATATTATCAATAGAAATCACAAGCCCTCAAAAATGGACCCAATAGAAAAGAAAGAAAGAAAGAAAGAAAGAAAGAAAGAAAGAAAGAAAGAAAGAAAGAAAGAAAGAAAGAAAGAAAGGTATTTTCTTTCACTCAGCAGAAGGAAAGTGTAAGAAGCAGGGTAGCCATCAACGGAAGTCACAGTAAGTGCAGTATGAGCAGAAAACCAGTCCATCCCCAATGCTAATTTGAAGAAAAAATCCAGAATTCCAGAAGGGGGTTTCCTGAGCTGACTTCATTTAAATTGAGCAGCTTAAGACTGCCTGAAGAAAAGCCCTGGGTTATTAAAGATGTGTGTGTAAGTCCTCCAAACTTGTAAGGCAGCTAGAGGTATGATGAATTTAGATTGGTTGAAGGGCCCAATACATTATTTGTCACCAGTGATTAGTAACTGTTCCATAAGGTTGGATGTCTTTCCATATACATCGTTCTCTTCCCAACATCTGTCCTTTTTCCTAGAAAATAAAGTCAAGCAGGTCCGTGTATGAAAAAGGCAGACTCCCTCAGAGGAAGGAATGGAGATTTTTTTGGAGAGCTCTGAAAAACATTGGGGAACAGTGACTCAAATGTTTGTTGGAAAGATAGCTTTAGTTGTTTCTTTAAAAAGATTTTTAAAATTAAGTATCATTATAAAATAAAATAAGAAAAAAACGAAAGTAAGAAAACTAAGAGAAAGGAAGGGAAAATGAAAAGAAAGGGAAAAAACTGTTGACTTCCAATTTTCTTCAGTATGGTAAACTATAAAAAGAGAAGTGATTTAAGTTGTATGATCAGCCTGTCCTTTTGAAAATGATATGCTGCAAAATGACAAGTAGTTTCCAAAGGAAATCATCCTAGAGAACAGAGATGCCTGTATAAATATTGAAAAATACAAGCTATTCTACCATTAATATATTCTTCAGTATAAGAATTATTTTAACTCTGGCTGTGATTACTGCATCTTGAATGTAATCCTCCAATTCAAACTGGATTTTAAATACTTTACCAATGCACTTAATAGAACTGCTTCAATTGTACGGTTTAACTTTTATCTTTTATGCCAGATCTGTAAAAATGTTCCATGTATTCCTCTTTTCTGCTCCCTATTTTTTTAGCTATAAAAGGATTCTCCTGGTTTGTTTTACTGTTATTTTATACAAAAGCACTGCAAGATACTGAATTGCAAGTACTTATGTTCATTCAGCTGATATATCTTCAGCAAAATATTCTTAATGCTTTATTTGCTTGATTTTAATGTAAGACAGGATATAAGACTGACTGGAGTTTCCACCCTTTTCTTCTCTGTTGGCAAGTTTTTTGTTTTTTCAAGAAAGCCATTTTTTTTTGCTTTTTTTTAGCATGTTATTTTTAACTGTTCAAGAGCAAGTTCCTGCCTTTTTTAGCTGGAGTCTTTTACATTGTTCTCTTTTGAAACAACTATAATATAGTACATTTGAAGGAATTTAGCCCATCAAATAGCATCTCAGCTTTCTTTCAACTCATCGTCTCTTCTGGAAGCAGCAAGGAAATTCATTTTAAAACACATTTTTCCTATTTTAGATGTGTTGTGTTGGAAAGAATTAAGTTCACTGTCTTCAAGCACCTAACTAACTTTTAACTTTTATCTTTTATGCCAGATCTGTAAAAAGCAGGAGTGCCTGCTTAGCATTAGCTGAAACTGCCAGAAGAAAAGTTTGATACGTACATGTTTCTTTGGATCCTGGGATGCCTTTCACACACCACTGCGTATCCATGATCAGCAAGCTTTGTTTCAGCCATCCTGGAGTAATGCTTACATTCAAAACATACACTATTTACTAGGCTTGCTTCTCCATTTAAATATTTAAGTGAATCATGTTATGTAAACAATTAAACATATGTAAACATGTATATTACAGACACTTCAAAGTGCACTCTTGCCAAAGAGAAGGAACAATTAAATAACATATAAATTGTAAACCAAAGATAAAACAAGAAAAATTTTCCTATCCACAAAAGGAAAAGCTCTTGCTGTTTCATTTTCATTACAAATGTAATGGAGCAGAATCAAACTAGCTTCAAAATAAACTTTCAATCTATCAGATGTGAATGTTGGCGGGATTAAGTTCGGCTAGATTATTTAGTATGAATCAAAAGGATATGTGCAGTGTATTGAGGCATTATGGTGAAGCAATATACAGAAGCTTCCATTAGCAAAGAATTATCTTCTTTAGCTATGCAGCTTATGGTGATAAAGCCTTTGGTTTCCCAACTCATTTTATTATTAGCACCTGGAGCATCTTTTCCGCATGCATTAGGACTCCAGTGTGTTAACCTTGCAAGAGTACATGCTGACTAGGAATTCTGGAGATTGAAGTCCTACACCTAGGAGGTCTGGAGGAGTTTGGGAAGGACAGTCTGGAGGATTCTTGTTCATAGTTGTAGAGTCAGCCTGAACTGTCTACATTTTCTTTTTCTGAGCAGCAACCCTGATGGAGCAGATAATATTAAATAATCAGGCTTCTTTCAAATGTGGGTACCTCATAATATTGCTCCATTGAATTTATTATCCTTGGTTGAAATTGTTTTCCTACTAGTGTTGCTAGATAATATATTCAGTTATTATCTAACCATTAAGGGCTGTAATCTATTTACCAGTTTATGTACCTGCAATCTTGTACTTGAAATTCAGTGTAAACAGTCATAATAATTTATAGAGACAAACTCCTTTCTACACATTAATATATATGCTTGAGTCACGTTCTCTTGAGGCTCAAGGGCTGAACCCAGATCAGTTCTCTTTTAGGCAATACTTTCAACTTTTGTTGCCTTAAATTTCTCATAAATGTGGAGGGGAGTGAAAAGAGTAGATCCATTGTCTGTATCTCTACCCACATCCACATTTGTTCCTTGTTCATTGCAGTGAATCACTACAATAATTGGTAACGTCAGTTAGGATAAAAATGCCAAGAAAAGCACATGCCAGGCATCTCACATATCATCCTAGTTCAATAGAGCCCCACCCTTAGACTAATGCCAAAAAGTTAGAAACTAGCTAAAATTAAAACCAAAACAAAACCAAACAAAAATTCTACCCTGTCCATGATTCTAAGTTGCAGATTTGAAAATATTTCATTTTCATCCTTTTAAAGTTGAACATCACCACTGTAATATATTAAGTAAATGGATTTAATACTTTATTACTGCTAAAAAAATAAAAGCTTTGTTAACTCTTGGTGGTTTGAAAAAAAGAGAATCTGATCTATTTCTGGCATCTGATAGCTCCCCAAACTAATTTCTGCCTAAAATAAAGCTAACACCATATTAGGATGAAATACGTTCTCTTCAAAAATACATTCTGTGCTTTGTATTATAAACTGGTACACTTATTTCTCTGTTGCTTCTTATGTTTTTACTGTAATTGTAAAAGGTCTTGCTTTTTCTAAAACTGAAATGAAACATGATGAAAAATAATCTTTTATCACTTACTTCAGGGCCTGGCTAAAGCAATGTCCGGGGCTTCTCTAGTGACCATGTAGATTCTGAATTTATTCCAGGTTTATCCGGCTGTCTGCAACTTGACCTGGGCATTGGGATCAGAGGCAAAAATTGCTGCTGTCTGAAGACGGGTTAAAAAGAGCGAGTGTGTTGATTTTTAGCAGTTTCCTTTTGGTCGGAAAAGGCCTTTTTTTCATTTGAGAGGGGAGGAGAAAGATTTCAGTCAGGGTGGAGATTATACATGCAGAGAATGAGTGGAAAAAAGAGGCTTGCCTCGTTCTGTTGCTTTTTGAGGAGAAAAGTAGGAAAATTATTGGAAAAAATGAAACATTCCACCACTAAACTAGGATGATTCAAAAACAGAAGGAGTTTCATCCTTCAGCTGCCACAGGCTCTTCAGTAACAAATTGAATATCCTCTGGTTTTCTAAATAATGTTTGATCAAGAATGGATTTTGAAGTGCCTCCCTCCTCTCTCTCTCTCTCTCTCTCTCTCTCTTTGTGTGTGTGTAGACAACATTGTTTAGCTACTCCCTTAGGAACCAATTATGTTCTCAATCAGTTAGTTGTGACATTTGGTCACTGGGAATCTACTACATTATGCCACTTTTTGAGGCACAACTCTCTCTGGCAAACTAATTAAAAACAAAATGCAGCCATCAGACTGAAGAAGTTGTGAACATTTCTTCCACAAAACCTATAGCAGATTGTTATAGGAGAAACTGCATACAAATAAAGAGACAGTTAGATGCTGTTCCTGTTGATAGCTGATTGTATTAGACTCACCTCTGACAATGCCAATTCCCCTCTGGTCTTCACAGTTTCTCAATGGTCTTCACAGTTTCTCAGTAAGTGAGTTAGTCATAGATCGTCATTATATTACAACACAGAATATTTCCCCCTGAAGCCAATGTTATTAAGATGTGCAAAATCTGCAAAGCTTTATTTTGCAGGTGAGGTTGTGGCGGATATGCCCTGGTTGGGACCAGAGATACATTTCGAGAGTCTTGGAAGATACCATCTCCTCTCTGCTCACTAAGCATTGTCCATCATACACACACAAACACACATATATATCCTTCCCATCTCCAATTTTATCAAGAAATGCTATTAAACTCGAAGGGAATTCTTTTTTGGTATGGACAATTTTCTTCCAACCAGTTGAAATGCCAATGTGATGTCAAAACTCATTTTTTGCTAATTTAGATAAGAACCTTGCATAAAAAGGTTAGCAGATGGTTAATTACTTCATTTATCAATGTTGTTATTGTTAAGCAAAGAAAGAGGCACTTCTGGAGTTGAGCATTTTGGGTATAATGCAGTTAAATGTCAGATGGTTGTATGCAAGATGCTATTTGCTACTTTAACTCGAGCAGCAAAATGTTCTGAACTGACTTGTTTTAACCATTTCCCCACATGTAATCATGAATATCAATTTTCCATTTGAAATAATAAAAGCAGATAGAGACTTATCCATTAATTGCATTTAACTTCTATTTATCATCACCACAGCTTTGCCATTACAGGGTTTTAAACATTTATCCAGGAAGAGATTCCTGGTTTCAGCATGATTGCAGACAGCTGAAGTAACAGATAACCGTTTAAAAATAAAGTCCCAGAGGTTTTTATTATGCTAGCTGTCACCACAAAAAGAAAAAGAGAGAACAAGAGATAACAACCCTTAGACAGTGGCTGCCATGGTTATGTGGCTATAACATCGCAGATAGCTAACATGTGCTATGATATTTGTGTCAGCACTTAATAAAGAATCAGGAGAATGTTTAATATCAAGCTACTTTTATTGACAATGTCCATATAATTTTTTTTTATCAAGAAATGCTATTTAATTCAAAGGATTTGTTGTTGTTAGAAAGTTGTGAGAGAGAGTTAGCAGAAATTGCGGTAGTATACATTGGAAACAGACTACAGAGAGAAAAAGAAGGAAAGAAAAAAAAGATGAAATACAGAGGTTTTTTTGTATGTGAGCTAATTTTGCAGCCCATACATGATATCCCTAATATATAGTTGATAGAGGTTCCTGGAAGTATAAGTTAGGCTTGTGATTAATGCTTTACTTTCCTTATTTTACTGTGCTTATTACCTTTATTTTGTTGAAATAAAACAATTTTAAAATGCATTTGTATGATGAAGATATAGTTTCCCATCCCCTTTTTTAGAATTTAAAACTATTTAAAACTATTTTAGAAAGTGAGGCAGGAAACTGTGCCAGCCAGTGTCGGAGTTCACATGCTAACTCATAAAACAACATGTGAATAGATAAAATAGATTCTCCCTCTCTCTCTCCCCCTCCCTCCCTGCCTCCCTCCCTCTCCCTTCCTTGCGGTATCTGCTATCCCGCATTAGATGGGCACCTCATGATAGGGAGCGAAAGGAGAAAGAAACGAC